>JBDJHY010808201.1:0-15239 GCA_039654485.1 Withania somnifera | reverse complement strand
CTGAGTAACCAGGGATCCAAACTGTCAGTCCCAGCAAGTCATAAATGACTTGGGGCAACTATCGAAACGCTCTAGAATGCAAAACATCATGTATTTATCATAAATGAACATGAGGTTCATTACAATATACTGGTGTCCATATAGATGTTCACATCTAAACTATATGAGACTCCCAGTATTCTCCATTAGTTTCTCGACAATTATCATAATATAAAATACCTAAATACTTAGACAAATAGTCAAAAAAGCCTCAACTTGCCTTAAATAAAGACAAGATACTTAAACCATAGTTTTGACCTTTCGGATAGATTTCCATCAAGTCTAATTTGATCAAATATGAATTACCTCTAAGAAAAAAAAACTATCGATACCCATATTGCTATACTTTGAAATTGAGTCTAAAAAGTCAAATTGGAGATCCAAGCCAAATATGAAATTTTTATTTCAAAATTATGTTATTCATAACTTAGGGAATCCAAATATGAAATTTCATAAAAAATCGAGTTAGAATCAAACTTCAAAACCTCAAAATACAATTGCAAAGCTTAGACCAAAACTCTCCAAATTTGAATTTGAGAAACTAAGATTTGAAGGAGAAATCATGACAAAATTAATGAGGAATGATAAAATATTAATTTAGAAACTTACTTAATGATTTTATCTTGAAAAACACTTGTTCAATCTCTGCAAAATGAGTTTTCGAGCTTGAGCTTCAAAAATTAAAAAATAGGAAAAAATGATAAAAAATGAATAATTTAATCACTGTCAGGTCTCCATTCTTGGGGGTCGTGGTGGATCCATAACAATCTTGATTGAACCGACCTAGTATCCTCCGCGATCCCGAAGAGTCCATTGCAATTACGATGAATGACTCCCCGCGACCCGACCTGTCCTAATCACCCCTCATTCACGGTCGGACACCCCCACATGATCACAAAGGATAATGATTTCCTTCTCCGCAATTGCTATGGAGGTGTAGCGACCATGAAGAAGGGATAAGGTTTTCATCTGAAAACTAACAACAAGTAAGCTCAAAATTTAAATTCTCCAAAATGACCCTTGAATTCATTTGGAATCTTGTGAAGACAAATCATATATGTATCTAGATTAGTTTTGATATTTCGAGCTCAATGGAACCATCAAAGGTTGGATCTAAGGTCTCTTTGATCCGATACCTACCAAGGACAAATTCTAAACTAAAGTTTTATTCAAAAGACCAAAATGCCCCCAAAATCCCTAGACAACAATCTAATACTTCTTTTAGTCCAAAAACTACCTCCCATAACCAATAAAATAGACGGATTTCCAATTCAATCACTATAACTATGAATGTTGATCCAACTCAAACTTTAAACTTAAACCTCTAAATTATCCTGTCTATAAGTACAGACTCACATCGAAATTCCTAAAACTCAAATCAAAGTTCCTCCTAGACCAAAATCTAGATTCCAGTCTATACGTATAGACTAACATCGAAATTCCTAAAACTTAAATCAAAGTTCCTCCTAGACCAACATCTAGATTTTAGAGTTGATTGAACTGACATAATTCCATTTCAATCCTTGAAACTCCATATGTTAACTAAAGTCAACCATTTCAATCTTAAATCATTCCACAATTAAAAGAGAAAAACTACATAAAATAGGCAACATTGATATTTAATAAGGTCTAAAAAAATAAAAAGAAATGGTTATACTTTGATGAAATAACCAATTTATATACAGAATCTCATAAAGAGCTTGGGGTTACAATTGACCAACAAATACTCCCTTAACTTTATAATTTGAATTGTATTTTGATAGTTTTGAGTTTTTATATTCATTGGTGAATTGTATATGAATATCAACTATATAATCTTAATTGTATTTTGATGTTTTTAAATTTTTATATGCATTATTAATTGTATATAAATATCAACTTCATAATCTGAATTATATTTTATACACCTTTTTGTCTATTTTTTTGTAATTAGACAATGTATGACAATGACTCCCCCCCCCTCCCCACCCAATTATTTTGAGTTTATGGATATTTATAAAATTTTGCCAATTAAAAGCTCCCAAAACATCCCAACTAACCTTCTGATTCACAAACCAACCACACGACCAAACATAAATCAACTACAACGAAGGGTAAAACAATATTTTTGCATGAAAAACTAGAAATGATCTGGAAGGTCATTACATCATCCTCCACTAAAGATCATATTCATCCTTGAACCTAAAAAAGAAAGAATACCTAAAATGTTGAAAAGTTGGGGATATTTACTATACATATCTGACTCAATTTCCGAAGTAGCCTCCTCAAATGGAATATGCTTTTCCTGAATCTTTACAGACGGTATCTCCTTAGTCCTCAACTATCAAACCTACCTATTCGATATAGCCAATCGCATCTCATTGAAGGTCAAATCTTGGTCCAAAACCACCGAATCACATAAAAATCATCAGGAATATACTTTCACAATATCTAAACATGAAAGGCCGAGTGAATAAATGATAATCCATATAGTAGTATCCACTCATAAGCCACACTCCTACACAATAAAGGATTTTGAATGGGACAATAAACCTCAAGATGAGTTTCATCACACCCTTTATAGGTGACACTTTTAATAATGGACGGTCTCCAACCATAAACTCTAGATATTGACCCTTCAATTAGCATAACTTTTTTTCCTACTCCAGGATGTCAATAACCTACTTTGGATCAATCTGAACCTCTCAATTGGATTTAATAACAAGTTTTTACCCTATGGAGTAACCTCAAAGGAATCAATACCCAATCAAAAATTGATATCTTCTACCATATAAAACCTTGAACGATACCATCTACATGCTAGAGTGACAGCTAGTATTGAAGACAAACTCTAATAGCGGAAAAAAGTAGTCCTAATAACCCCTAAAAATTGATCACACATGCTCAAAGCATGTCCTCCATCACCTGAATAGTCCGCTCGTACTGACCATATATTTGCGGATGAAGTATTATATTCATGTCCAATTACGTTCCCAACTCATGTTGCATCAATCTCTAAAAGTGAGATGTGAATTGCGTAGCCCTATTAGAGATAATGGATGTAAGAACCCCATGCAATTGAACTTATATCACTAATATACATATTTTCCATATTATTAGCACTATAAGGTCTGAAATGGAACAAAAAATACACGAATTTAGTCAATCCATCAAGAATTACCTATATGGCATCAAACTTGCCCAAGGTCTTGGAAAATCCAACTGTAAAATCCATAGAAATACACTCCCACTTACACTCAAAAATGGGCATTCTTTGAGATAAACTACAATTAACCTTCCCATTGTTATATTGTAGTTTTGGGCCTAAGTTACCAAATAGAAAGATTTCTAAGTCGAGAGTGAACAAAATCTCAAGGTGGGGTAGTCTGGGTTAAAATTATAGTTGTATTCTCCTTGTGGGCGGTTGTGTTTTGGAGGACTAGTGTTGGGTTATTTTGAATTAAAGTATGGATAGTAGACGAGTCTAGATTTTTGTAGCCTAATCTGAAATGAGATTTAGATTTCTAAAACTCTGGTTAGTAATTGCTGCAGTAGGATTGAACTATGTTGTTCGAAATTTAAGATGTGTGTTTTGAAGAGATATATAATTCTAAGGGTGTTCACTGCCAAAAACCACCATAGTAGTATCCTGGCAATCATAGAGGGTTTTTTTCCAGTGATAAGGGGGCCTTCTATCGTGATAGTACAAAATTGGATAAAGACCCCTGTAATGGGTAGAAGTCCATTATAGTGCCGCTGTAGTAGCAGGCCTCGGGTCTCTAAAGCAATGATGTGCAGGTATTTTCCCAGTTAATTGTATTTTTAAGTTTTATTGCACAAAGACTCAAGCACATAAGCTTAATAGGACTCCACAATGATTTTGCAAGTTCTGAAGTATTTTTCTTGTCAAAGATAAGATTCTTGATCTCCATAAACACCTAAAAATTCATAGTATCTTAGAATCATGAAAATTATTCTTGGTAGAGATATTATGGGTTGGAACATGAGCTTTGAGGAATTGATGAGAATGATATGAAAGAGTAATAAATCAGCTAGGATTGATTTTAGGATGTTAAATTATATGAATTAATATATAATTATTCCTTGGAAATATAATTAATGAGAAATAGAGTGATTATGGTTGAAAAACCCTTGTTGAGCTCAAGGAAGTAAAAAGGGCTAAGAGTAGTGGGGTTGAACTCTCCAAGACTTGTTTTTGCTTCATAAGTGATTTATTATGGTATATTTATTGCAAGAACTCAGAAAAGAGAAAGCTTTAAGAAAAAGGAAGAAAATTGTGCCTAGCTTGTGAATTCTACATTGACTAAGTAGGTTATGGTTTAATGGTGATAGACTCTTATTACTGGCTTGTATGCCTTAATAAAAAAATTATGATTGATCTCATGGCATACTTGTGATTGGGTTTATGATGAAGATGGTTTGATTGATAATGAAATGATAAATGAGAAGAGGCTATGAATTAATAAAACTCTTGATGATAAATCCTAAATAATGACAAAGAATACGAGGAAAGACTAAAGATATGATCTTTGATATTATTATGGATTGGGTATCGTGCCGTCATAATACTTATATATGTGTCAAATCTATTTTAGGTCGGGTGTTACACCAGCACATATACAAAAACTATTTTGGACCAGGACATATATATATATATGTATATAAATTGGGTATTGCACTGGCATGATATATGGATCTTAGTGCATCCCCTACAGGTCATGACTAGATGATAAAAATAAGTTCTTTAGCATGTGTGCACGCACTAATTGTTGACTAAGTAATGAAAAGTGATAAAAAGAGATGATGGTAATAAAGGCTAATGAAAGGATCATAAATGAAAGACTAAAAGTGACTTGAGTTTACTTGGTTGATTTATTGAGATTGAATTAATATGCATTTTCTACTTGCCATTGAATCGAGATTGACATTATGATTATGAAATTGTGAACTTCTTGATTAGTTGCTATGTGTTGCTAATTGATTTCTTAATTTTTTTTATGTGTGTATTTTCTTCTATTTTGGATTAGCCAATGATGTCTATGTAGATCTGCAGTAATGCTACATGTACTCTTCTTTTATTGAGTGCAGAGTACGTTTTAGAGGCTCAGACTCGACCTTGTATCTATCCAGGACCTTGATCTTCGATCCAAGGGTGAGATTCATGCTTTCAGGCTTCCATGCATCTTCTCAAAGTCTCCACATATTTAATTATTGGACTTTTGTTTAGTTATTGAATAATCTCATTTTTAATGTGTTAAAGTCCTTATGAGTTGACTTTTAGAATTTATGAACAATATAATAGACAAATTTTGCATTTTCCTTTTATTTTGTGTGGGTTAGTTTTGAGATTCATTTAATTATTTTTGTGATTGATCAAATGGTTAAGTATAATTCAAATTAGACTTGGGTTCATTGCTTCTACTACCTAGAGGGCTAGTATGGCTTTCACCTCACAAGGATATGTCTAGTAGAGTATTCTGGAAAGGTATGAAGATGTTTGTACTTTTCTTAGAGGCTATAAAACACTAGGAAAATTTGAATTTTTTCTTTCTTTCATGCTATTACTTGATTCCAATTGGTATCTGGTGGTACAAATTGATATCTAACCCCTTTCACTATGTTCTCACATATGGTCTAAAAATGATCAATAGAAGAAACAACAATAATAGAAAATACACCCGAGTTAACTACTGGGACTAGAGCTCAAGGAGGGGGAGTAAAAAGTAGTTGGGATAGAGGCTGCAGAGGAGCACCCACCAGGGGCATAGTCCAAGCCGTGGGGAATGCTAGAGAGGGAAAGAGCAGTAACCCATTATTTGACTAAAGATATATCCAATGATGTTGTTGGAGTAGAAGCCAATATGACATATGAGGAAGTAGTGCCGCCCCATCTACCCGCAGAGGCTATCCAATAAGTCTTCAACTTTTTAAGTGGGTTAGAAAGCATAGTCATGGCTCCAACAGTACATGAGTACCAGGACTGGGAATGCAATATGCTGCTGTCGTGGCTCTTCACATGAACGAGTCCTTGAAGATCGATATTTTCCTGGGATAGGTTGCAGGATTGGTGATGACTATTTATTTATGAAATTTTTGAAGATAAATCTGCTAGTTTTTAAGGGTACTAAGACAAAGCACACCTATGAGTTCATTACTGATTATCATGAGCGCTTGCAAAAGATAGGTATAGTAGAGAGTCATGGAGAAAGTTTGTTACATTTCATATAAAAGGTGACGCCAAAATATAGTGGCGAGTATCTGTTGAGTGTACGTTAGCTACCACATCTTCTCTTACTTAGGCCAGTTTTTCTTCTGTTTTCTTAGAGAAATATGTCTCACTAACTTTGAGGGACCAAAAATCAATGAATTTACTAGCATCTAGTAAGGAGTTTTGTATGTTGCATCTTTATCCAAGTATGCATTACAACTATTACACGATAAGGAAGAGTAGAATGGTTTGTGAAGGATTTAAGCACCGGGTTACAGATTTCCACCTGGCATTCGGGAGATGGTTGATTTATGGAGAAGGTTGAAGGGGTGAATCAAAAGGGCTTCAACAAAATTTCAGTAGCAAAGAATTCCAGAAGAGTGGGAAAGTTTAGCCTCTTCGCCTCGAGTCCGGTAGTACTAAAAAGGTTTGTTGCACTTCTTCTTTCTGAAAGATAGCTATTCTTCATGTGACTATTACTTTTGAGTTCTTAGGGGTACTCAATATCCCCCATTCAGTTCATGATACAGGTTTTTATTGTGGGTCCATCCAGGTCCAGCTAGCTTCAATATATTTTCATGGTTATATTTCTTAATCCACTTCTTCCCTAAGAAACACACTTGATAGAGGTTGTTATGAGAGTGGGGAGATCATATATATTCATAGAAACTTCCTTTGAGTTAGGTAGTCCAGTCACCAATAGGCTTCCGGAGCTTCGAGTGTCAGAGATGGCGGTGGTAGTGGTAGAGGCCATCCTTTAGATGAGTGCAGTGACTATGACAAAACTAGAGATAGCCACTAGCCTGATAAGGGGGGAAGATATGTTGGAGGAAATAGTGCTCATCCCAGCAGGGAAATAGTTAGATGGGCAACATATCCCATTTTTATACATGCCTAGGTAGGCCTGAGGTCAAAGTATTTGATGTCGTAATCACTTGTATCCTTCTTGTCTATCACCTAATAGCCTTAGTATTATTTTATCATGGATCTACCTTTTTGTATGCATCTATTTTTTCATATGGTTTGAATATGATGTATGATTTTCTTAAAGTTCCCATTTGTGTCTCTACTCCTACTGGTGATTCTATGATTGTTGAGAAAGTGTATAGACCTTGCCCTGTGACTTTTGGTGGGTATTGAAGTTATTTATACATAGTTAGACATGGTTTATTTTGACATCATCTTGGGTTTGAGTTGGTATTCCCTGCATTATACGGTTCTAGATCACAATGCTAAAACTATAACCATGGATAAGACCGGGATAGACCAACTAGTATAGGAAGGTGAATATAGACCTTCTCCAATTAAACTACTATATTTGTGACAAAAGATTGATAGGAAAGGGATGTTTTGTATTCTTGGAACACCTTAGAGATGTTAGTTTTGATGTGCCACCTATTAAATATATCCCAGTAGTGTGAGAATTTTTGGAGGTATTCCTTATAGACCTGCCCTGTATGCTGCTAGATAGAGATATTGATTTTGTATCAACTTAGATATGGAAATTCATACCATCTCCATTCCTCCATATGGGATTGCTATTGCTAAGTTAAAAGAATTAAATCCAAACTTTAAAGTTATTACAAAAAGGTTTTATTCAACCAAGTGCTTCTCCGTAAGGTGCTTAAGTTTTATTTGTGAATATGAATAGAAGACAGTCAGATAAACAAGGAGAATATTCATGAAAAGTACCATTTTCCCTCGTATAGATGATCTATTTGACCAGTTGTAAAGAGCTTATGTGTTTTCCAAGAAAGACCTGAGGTCTGTATACCACTAGTTGAACATTTGGGTCAAGGATGTGTCAACTATGGCATTTTGAACAAGTTTGGGTCCTTACAAGTTTACAGTGATATCCTTTGGGATTAGCAATGCCACAAAAACATTTATAATATTATTTAATGTAATTTTTAAACTATTTGGACTTGTTTTTCATGAAGGATTTACTCTAAAAGTAAATAAAGGCATGAGGATCATTTAACAATTATTTTGGGGTGGGTTGTTGAAGGAGAAGCAACTTTATGCCAAATTCTCCAAGTGTGAATTTTAGCTCAATTTTGTGTCTTTTTTGGGACATGTGGTTTTAAAGGAGGGGTTATGGTAGATCCTCAGAAGATCGAACTAGTTAAGAGTTGGGCAAGGCCTATTATTATGATTCAGATTCGTATTTTTGTTGGTATTTCTAGTTATTATTGTTGGTTGGGTTTGACACTATTATATCTCAGCTAATGAGATGTCGACGAAGACGTCCCTTTCATTTGGACAGATAAGTGTGAAGATACCTCTCAAAATCCTAAGTTATTGCTAACCAATTCTCTAATCCTTGATTTTGATATGGAAGGTAAAGAGTATATTGTATATTGTGATGCTTCATATTTTGAATTGGATGTTGTCTTAATGCAGGACGATAATGTTAAGCCTATGCTTCAAGGAAATTAAAAGTTCATGAGATGAATTACCCAACTCATGACTTGGATTTGGCTGCAAACATCTTTTCTCTCAAGTTGTGGAGGCACTTTTTGTACGGAGTTATGTATGAGTATACACGGATCACCATTACTTGCAACACATGTTTGTTCATAAGGACTTATATCTGAGATAGAAAAAGTGGACAAAATTGCTGAAATATTGTGATATTATCATCTTATACCACCCAGGTAAGTCCAATATGATGGTCGATGTGTTGAGTAGAAAAACTGAGAGCATGAGAAGTTTGGCTCATTTACAAGATTCTATACACCCTTTGTCTTGAGAGGTTCAAATTATAGCCAATGATTTCATGAAGCTTGAGGTGATTAGGAAGAGATAATTCTTAGCCTATCTGGAGGTAGAATCTTCTTTTCTTTATAAGATTACAAGGTGAAGCCAAGCAAGATATGATAGATAATTAAGGTGTCTTATAGATTAAGGGAATGTGTGTGTACTAAAGAGAACAAGATGTACCATTATTTAAAGCAATAGAGCTGGTGGATCAGAATAAACATTATTTATTATGTGGCTTAGTGTCAGAATTATCACCAGTTCAAGTATGAGAATCAAAAGCCTGGTGGTATGTTGTTGGGAATTTCCATTCATAAATTAAAATGGGAGAGAATAGCTATGATTTTGTAGTGGGTCATCTAAGTAACTTGAATATATTTGAATCAATTTGGATCATTGTTGATTGATAGACCAAGTTTGCATATTTTATCCTAATTTAGACTACTTATTATTCAATAAAGTTGCCTAAGATTTATGTCAAAGAGGTATGGCGATTGCATGGATTCTTGTCTATATTATTTCAGATAGAGGTACCTATTTCACTTCCTATTTCTAGAGTAAGTTGCATAAATAGTTGGGCACTAGCCTAGATATCAGTACTCCCTTTCATCCTCAGACCGATGTATAATTTGAGAGGACTATCTAGGTGTTGGAAGATATACGTCTGGCATATGTGTTATATTTTGGAGGCTAATGGAACAATTTCTTACCCTTGGCAGAGTTTTCTTATAATAACAATTATCACTCGAGCATCAACATGACCCCTTTTTGAGGCATTGTATGGGAGGAGGTATAGATCTCCCATAAGTTGGTTTGATGTATGTAAGTCAAATTCTTGGAGTACCTTTATATTGAGAGAGTCTACAGATAAGGTGAAGTTCATACAAGAGAAGCTCTTAGCAGCCAAAGTAGGCAAAATGATTATGCGGATCATAGTACTTTTCAATTGGTGAAAAAGCTTTTCTTGAGTTTAACCCATTAAGGGTATAATAAGGTTTGAGAGGAGGATAAATCTCAAACCACATTATATATTGGCCCTTTTGAAATTTTGGTGTGGGTGAGACAGGTGGTTTATAAGTTGGCATTACCTCTAAACTTGTTCGGAGTTCATACCATCAATCAATGCATATATGATTAAGAAGTATTATGGTAAAACTGACTACATCATTAAATAATATTTGGTATTATTGAATGAGAATCTATAATAAGAGAAAGAGCCGATAATGATCGTTGATATAGATGTCCACAAGTTGAGGCCTAATGACATTGTGATGGTGAAAGTCCAATGTAAGAACAATCATATTAAGTAGGCCACTTAGGAGATCAAGATGAATATTCACAAAAAAGTATCTTTTAGTTATTCATTAATTCATGTGCCTTTTTTTCCCTTGTTTTCCTTTTGACTACTCGGGGATGAATTGTGGATAAATTTTTATTTGTTGTGATGATTCATCCCATCATTATATTGTGATTTAGGGCCTAAGTTTTCTAGTAGAAAAAATGCCTAAGTCGGGAGTTAGCAAAATCTCAGGGTGTGGTAGTCTTGGCTAAAATTATAGTTATGTGAGCCTTGTGAGTGGTTGTATTTTAATGAATTAGTGTTGGGTTGTTTTGAGTTTAAGTATAAATATTAAATGAGTTTTATTTTTTCATCATCTTTCAGAATGATATTTGGATTTCTAGAACTCCAGTTATGTAGCAACCTAAATTTTTGGGCTAGAATTTGAACCGTTCTATACATGTGGTTAGGTTTGAATCCTATGAGATCTCACTTGTTACTAAGTGGTAAAATCATTTCTATAGTATGGAAATGATGTTGGATGTGAATTAAGGACTTAATGAACTGCTAACACAAATTTAAATTCAAACCTTCTTTACCAGTTAAGTTTTTGTATAGTTCCATACTGGGTCAACATCAAACAATCATATATACTAAATTATGAGAAGTTGTATGAAACATAGCCTAGTAATTAAAGGCCTCTATGTCAAGTTGCAATGTTTCAAACCACTCGTCAATTCAAGGTTGGAGTAAGAAGTTATGAGTGTTTTTATAACGGCTCCATAGCCCTAAAGTATTGGGGCGATGACCTGTCTGTAGCCCAAAAGTATTGGGGTGGTGCCTTATCCATAGCCTAAAAGCATTGAGGCTATGTCCTACCTATTGCCCCAAATATTGGGGAAATTTCCTGTCCGTAGCCCTAAAATATTGGGGCAATGCCGTGTTTATATCCCCATTTCCTGTTTTACTTTGGGCAAGGCTTAGCGTTTGTTTTTCAACAGTTGTACCTCTCTTGTAGACCAAACATAGGGGCTAAACCCACTTCATTTACGAGGCGTGAAAAGTTTTCCCAACCTCCTTGGGGTTTATTTTCTAAAGGGTGTTTTTGTAATTCCCAATTCAAATACAATTTATATAAAATTAGCCATTCATAGCCTCTTTTCTATTTATTCTTTTCAGACTTAGATAAAAATTCTACGACTACTCTCCCTTAGGATTCCCCTTAATCTCACCTAAGGTTCTTCAAAATAATCAAGAACTCCAATAAGATCAGAGTTAAGGCTTCAAAAAAATATGTAGAACTTTAACAAGCGTTGCCTTTCACCTTTTTGTCAAATCTCTCTCAATTTTTTTTCAAGTTTCTTTCTCATGTCCCTTCTAGTAGCAGTAGGTTCCATGTGACTTTAGGAAGTAATAGCTAACAACTTTTAGATTGAATTCATGCTGAAAAATTATTATTCTATCCTCAATCATACCATAGAGTTATAAATAGCAACTTAAGAGCATTTGAATGGACGAATATCGTAGCGGCTCATACTTATTTTGGCTGATTGATCTTTCAAGTTGAAATTATAGGGTTTATCCCAATTATCTTGATATGATGAAGTTATTCTCCTAGAATGTTTGATGATGATTATTACTAGTTAGTTCATGAAGTTGCATGCCTGAATTCAAATCTCATGATAGTAGGTTATTGAGTGAAGTTTTTATGTCATGATCATAAATTTGTAATAAAACATGAGTTATTATCAATATTCATATTTTGTTAGTTTGTTGAGGTGTCATTCTGTTTTACAAGTGATGGTCAGGTTTTCATAAATTTACTTGTCATTACAAAGATTTAAGCTTATTTCAGCATCAGTCAAAAAATTAGTTGATTTTTTTTGGCTTTACTAAGATTTAAGCCTAGTTCAGAGTCCATGGTATTTTACCTAAAAAGGCTAAGATAGATTTTTCTCAAATAGGCTAAGACACATTTTTCCTAAAGAGACTAAAACATATTTTACTTGGTTAGTTGATAATCAAAATATTTTCCACTGGTCAAGATTAGGAGATGATGTCAGTAGTTTTAGATTTGAGAGTAGTATTAGTACCAAGTGGATTCACATTTGAGGAACCCCTATCCTATAAACTACATTTCCAATCATAGAATTAATGTTATAGACCAAAAACGCATTTGATCAGATCCAACTTAGTGGATTTGCTAGGGTAATTATTCGGTCTTATACTTTTGGCAAGGTATAATACACCCATCAGCCATGATACAGTCTAGACTCTGTGGCTTCTCTCACGATTTTTGGTGGTTATAGAAACTCTCACCACGTTCAGCTTTCAGATAACATGTCATATTTTTTACAAATTATATGCTTAACAACTTTTCTCTACAAAGATAAATTCAGTCCTTACTATAAGTTTTATCTCTCCATTGAGTTTTGATGAAAAGATATACATAGTATGTCTTTCGTATAATTACGACCATAGTTGATAGCTTACCTTTAGTCTTAGGTCAATCAGATATTCAACTTCAGACAGTTTTATAGCTCTTATAATTAAATAATGATCATATTTACTCTATTAATGAGTCCATTGTTTATCATAAGTTTTAAATCCTTATTAATAATTAATATTGTAAATATATACATTTATCATTCATAATTATGTTAACTTAATAGTCTTCAGTTCAGCTTTATGTCAGCATAGTAGTCTTCAGTTCATTTTTATGTCAGCATAATGGTGTTCAGTTTAGCTTTATGTCATCATCGCATTGCTCATTCAACATCAGTTTATTTTATGTAGGCATTTGAATTCTTACATACACAGTAAATTCATCATACTGATGTATACTTTTGCCTACACTCACCCATGCATACGTTTTCCTACACTTACCCTTCAGATTCAAAAGTTTATTCTGATCTCATAGACTAGTAGACTCAATAGGTATCATTAGATAGTGATGGGTGCTCATATTTCTATTGTACTTTCTTTTGTAGTTGTTTAGAGTTAGATGTAGGTCTATCCCAACAACTATGTAGTTGTTAGTAGGGGCTTCGTAGATAGTCAATCGATTGTTGTAGTAACCTTTCAACAAATTTCATTATTTATCCTGAAATTTATTGTATCGCTTTACTTTTATTAAAAGGAGTTTAGCCATGTATATGATTATGTTCCATGACTCATGGTAGTCCAACCGCTCGGGCCACTCATGGTTCTAGGTGCCTTTTACATCCAAGATATAGATTCAGAGTGTGAAAAACTTGATATCAGAGCACAGAGTTTAGGTGTCTTAGGCAGTCTATGGAGCCATGTCTAGTATGGTCTTACTTATGGATGTATTGTGCACCATTCTTCTAATATGAGGCTACTTAATAATTAAGAATTTTTTTGATGTTCTAAATCATTCAATAGAGTACTTTCTTAGGAAATTTATACAGATTTGCGTTTTGCTCAAATTTTTCCAACTACGCCTCATCTATGAGGTGGTAGAAGTAGTCAAGTTCATATTCCCATTAGTGTGTCTCTCATAAATACAACCATTAGAAAGTTAAAATTTTCACCAGGTTTTTGATGAGCCCATTAGTGCGGTTAGTCAATTTTTTCAAAAGACTGTATTCTTGTTGAGATAAACTGTAAGCATGATACACTTCTATGTCTCTTTTAAAATATTACGGTAGATGAAACCTTTAAGGAAATTATGTCTTAGTATGTTTAAGTAGTATTGTCACTATAAAAGAGAGAGCTATTTGTGATGTTATGAGCCAAAGACTATATGGTAGAATGATCCTAGAGCCTAAAATGTGAAGCCAGAAGTGTAGAGGTCAAGAGTAGGCATAGTAGTTGATTAAGATGTGTAGATAGAGTCATGTGTTTAGTGAGGATGTAGCGGGATACTATGTTTTCAAGTGTTGACTTAGGGGCTATTAGTCAGTACAGATTGTATGGTAGTATATAAAGGAGAATTTATTGGTTAGGAAGATTAAGATTATGTTTTGAGTAAATAAGGAGTATATGGTGGAAAGTTATAGTGATAGAGAGAAAAGTATAGGATGTAAGAAAGAGGTAAAGATGTTACGAATTGATATATTTAGGCTATACTTTTTGGTTCAATAAAAGGACCCTATAGTATCTATGAGGTAATGAGTTCAACTTAAAAAGGGTGAGCTATATGGTTATATTAAGTATAGTAAGGTTGTGTATAGACTTTGACCTAATAGAGTGGATGGTTGAGATTGATTGTGTTGTTGTTTATTCTGTTAGGACTAGTGTCCCTTTGACTTGTGATCTAGTAGTTGTAAGCCCGAGTAGTGATGGAAATTTGTGTGCTATATGTGTTTAATATTGAATAATAAACTTGAACTTTATATGATTTCCATAATGAGAGGAATGTTAGTATGAGGTTGGTAAGTAATAAGTCAGGTTTGGAATTTAACCTAGGTGTCTTGATATAATGTGTGCCAGAGACTTAAGTTGATGACTTTTGTCAAAGTGTGAAGGTGTAAGTGAAGATATGAGCTCTATATGAATAAGTGAATGAAGGATTAGTCATTAGATAGATGACTAAGAACCCTCAGTATTATAAGGATGATATGTACTTGGAGTGCCATGTTATTGCTTGAGAATTTTGACTTGTAGATTCCAAATGTCACTAAAAGTTAGTATTATTAAGTTACAAATGATGGAGCGATGTTATGCCAATTCCTTTATGGTGTCCCTAAAAGCTAAGTTATGAGGGTTAAGTGTATAGTAAATGATATTGATTATCTTTGAGGTAAGTCTTGTCCCTCTTGAAAAGGGTGAATAGAGAATTGGGTGTATGATGTTAGTAAGCTAGAAAGAGTGTTATTTTTTCAGTGATTTCCTTAGAGGTAAAGAGAAAGTTAAGAGTCACCTAAGAAGAAAGTCCTAGAAAGAATTTATGTATATATAGTTGTATTCTTTGAAAGGAAAGTTTAGCAT
>JBDJHY010808094.1:0-12842 GCA_039654485.1 Withania somnifera | reverse complement strand
ATTCTGGAAGCTCGAAGAGAATCCTCATCTCTGAACCAAGTGTATTTGGCTCCTTTGTAGAGGTAAATCTATGATGCCCAAGTCTTCTAGGGTGAAGTTGAAGGTGTTCATTGTTCTTGATCTCCTTGTACAACTGAGTCTTTGCTCTCAAATCCGCAAACATTAAAATCACCACCTATAACCCACTACTCATCCCACAAACCTCTCACTGCAGCCAGTTCATGCCATAATAGTTCTCTCTCATCATTGGTATGAGGACCACAAACTCCCAGTGAAGCACCATCTGAGCTCCTCTTTGGGTAATCTTTAGAATGCAAGAAATAGCTAGGTTGCTCGGACTCTTCATTTTCGGTACCTGATTTGGTCAACCGATTTTGGGTACTTTGACCAAAATCGATAGAGAAATTCCGGACAGATTTAATAATTTTTGTAATTAAAACAAAACCAAGGTGAAATTGAAGAAACCGAAATACTTTGTATATAGAAACTTCTATGTCACTCCTTTTCCTTTATCACCTTCCAAGATTCAATATTTTCAATATTCTCCTCTTGATCAATATTTTATCCTCATGTTTTCCACATAATATATCATATATTAGGTTTTATAACTCTATTTTTAGATATTTGAATTACTTTTAGCAGAACTCCCATATCTGTATCCATACTTGGATGCATATCCCCAAATCTTAAAATTTAAATCATAAAGGATCCGACCTCTAGATCCGCACCCATATCAAACCACCACACTTGAGTCCGAGCAACTTAAAGAGATAGTACAGCATCCTCTCTGACACTCCCTGATTGACCATTTCCTTTTATCCCACATGACTATAATTCCCCCAAAAGACATCATAAATAAACAGCTAAACTTCACAAAATCTCCCTTTTTCCTCAAATCCATTCGACGTTTTTTGAAAGACTGGACATCAGGTAACAAAATTATCAATGCGTCCACTGATTACACTCGGTCTGCCTTTGCTGTGAAAGGAATAAAAAAAGAAGAAAAACATTAAAGTTTTCAACTTTAGACCATGTTGTTACCTACTAACGGTGCAACTAGCTATCACTTTTATTGGACTAATTAGGAAACGGATCTTCCAACCAATAAGAGTCAAAAGTCGTTTTGTCTTTTTACCCACTCCTTCTCTCAATACTAAGAAGAGTGGTTCATTATGAATTACTGCATAATAATATCCTTTAAAAGGTATTCTTGATTTTCTGAAACGTTCAAAATGGAGAAGAAGTCTTGCAGAAAGGAAATGTTCTCTCTCTAGAATTCTCACCTCTAGACGTTTTGGGTTTATAAGATGTGAAGACTGATCGTAAGACGAGGCCCACAAGAGGCCGCTTAAGCCATTTGACCAATCTAATGCTTGGCACCTCTTTTCCAAATGACGAACCATGTATTCACAGGCAGAGATTCATGGTTCTCTACTCTGATGATGTTCTTGTGAAAGAGGGTTGTTTGCCTCACTTACAATCAGTGTTTCAAGTCTGATTAACTTCTGCAAAATATAAAGATGTGGCACTTCTTCCCCCAATATCTTATCTTTTTGGGTTATGTAACATCAGTTGAAGGATTCAAATATACTTGAAAGGTGGATTGGAATTACTAGTTGCCTGTTTTACAATCAATTCATGCATTAAATTTTTAAGGCCTTGCTTCTTTTGCAGAAGTTAATCAGAAATTTCAACACAGTTTTTACTACTGAAGCTAAAAAGGGTGGAAGCTTTTGGGTGGTTAGAGAAAGAACAAAGGAGATTGAGTTTATCAAGAAAAGAATGACCACTGGACCTATTTTTTCTCTACCAAATTTCAAAAAAAATATTGAAGTTAAATGTGATCAGCTTCCAATATAGAGTTACTATAATCTTCAGTCAAGAAGAAAACAGTTTGCCTTTTAAGTGAAAGCTCAATGATTCCATAGAAGGTACTCCACATAGGATAGTTCTATCCAAAGGTGGTGGCTTTGAAGAATCAGAACTGGTATTTGCTTCCCAAGACATTTGCTCTATGAAGCTCTCAAATTTATTCAATTAAAAGGCATGCTCCTTGGGTAGAACTTAAATTTTGCGATATGCTAAGAGCTAATTGTGGATATCCTTGATTATGTGACCAAAGGTCAAGACAGTGACCAATTCATCAAGGTTAGCCTCCCATTGCATTCCATCTCAACATCACTAGTTTCGACACACAGCTTCTTTTATCTCACCACAATTTACATGCCACATCTTCTGAGTGATGACTCACATGCCAATGTCTGGCAACCTTTCCAAACAGTGATCTGTTCACCAAGGTTGCCCAGGCGCCTCTTGGCATTCTAGCTCAACATCCTCTGTTAAATCTCAGATTTTCTGGTCAAAATCATCCTTCATGTTTTCAACTTGAAGTTTTTCTAGATGGACACCAGTTGACCAAGTTCGACTAGTCCTCTTGTTGCATTTTAGCTCAACATCCTCCACCGAATCTCAGCTTTCCTAATAAAAATCATCCTTGCTCGTCAACTTCCATAAGATTGTAGGGTAGTGAAGATTGTGTTCTATCTCTACACGCTCTATTACTTGATAGGATTTGGTATGATGATTATCTATGACATCAAACAGTCAATGAAAATCATTATCGTGATGTATTACTTGTCTAGGCTATCCAGGCAACCCACTGGCATAAGGTTACATACTCTTCATCTTTTGGCTCAAGGATTCTTGGCTCGAGTGCCTCCAATCATATCTCGAACAAAATAGAGATTCTCTACACTTAGACCACCTCTAGCCTAATCTGCAGTTAAAAGACCATATGATTTCTAATTTCCTTTATTACCTTTAACATTTCTAGTTGCACTTGAATGTTCATATAAAATGACTTCCATCAGCAAAATTGAAAACAACAACATACCTAGTATACTCCACAAAGTAGGGTCTGCGGAAGGTAGAGCATTTGCACACCTTACCTCTACCTCAGAGGTAGAGAGGTTGTTTCCAATAGATCCACCAGCAAATTGACAAAAAACTAAATAGTTCTATAACCTTTTGGGTTAACCGTTCTTTTATGCAAGACTTGAGGGTGGGGAGACTACTAGAATTTGAAACGCAACATGACTCACTGGCCACATTTCTTCAATCCTATGGGAGCTTCCCCGGCTCATATCCCCACAATCAAAAATAATTGTGACATGGTCTCACGTCTAAACAAAGAAAATATTGTTGCACTAGATTGGGAAATCTCTGAAATACAAGTGCTCATAAAAGTAGAGAATCCAAGCAAAAATACAAGGAAGCTAAGAAGGCTATTAGAAAACCCCGAGGAAAAGATCTAGATGACTTGAAGCCAAAAGCTAGAGACATGTGAAAGGGAGAAAGAAATACTTGATGTAGCACAACTAAGAGTAAGGATTTAAACCACATGAAGAGTAAAAAGATAAAAAAAATTATGACCATGGTGTTCGGGCCAACTTTTACGCACCTCAACTAAATTCATTGGATATCTGTCACTTCCCACCAACAACAGGTATCAAGTAACTCTGTCTACCAATGCTAGAACAGATGGTAAGAATCACATAGTGTTTTTGTCTCTTCTGAGATTTGAACCTGAGACCTTGGACCTCATGGTTCTTTAATCCACTCATTGACCACTAAGCCACACCCTTGAGTGCCATAAAAAAGATGATTTTTAACAGGGGTTAGCAAGAAATAATGAGATCAAGGAGAGATTAAGAGGATAATTTGATAATTGTTCAACTCGAACCAATAGAATAACATTTTGGCCTCTACACATCTATTCATTTTATAAGCTTTAACTAGAGTCATAAAATTAGGCGAATAGAGGTAAGAGGATAGCATGAAAAATGTGAGAACTTGTAAAGTTCGTGGTCCCAAATCGTATTCCCATTGAGGTTCAGAAGTGTCTTGCAAATGTTGGAGTAAAATGGCTCACCAAGTTATTCAATGATATACAAAGAACCCCCATTTCTTCAGAGATGTAATTTTCATCCCAACTGATGCAGTGAAACTTCCAAGCTCCATTAGTTGAATCCCATAAGAAACTCTTTCTTGGATCCTTTTCGCTTTATTTATGAGTGCGTGAAGCAATTGCACGAAGTTCTTAATAGACTACTCTTAACAACTACTTCATTTCCCCTTTCAATCTACACCTTTTTTTTTGTATCCCACTAACCACTTCTCAACTCTCCTAACCATCGAGGTTCTATGTTGCTTGGTTCTTAATAGAAGCACCTGGATTAAATCCTCAAATTGTTCACTTCATCCACCAGAACAATCTCACACTTCCTAGAACCAACAATCAAGTGGCTAATGTTTGGTCACGGAAAACTAAAGAGTCGACCGCAAACAAGAGGTGTGAAACCTTCACCGTACATAACACCTGATCACTGCAGAGAAGCCCCTCAAGTAACTACCTATGCACTCTATCTATCGTTATAATTAGTGCTTTCATTACAAGAACTAAAGATGAATAGAATCAACATAACTGATCCCCTTGTCACAATCCCTCCTAGCTTCAAAATTTTTAACATTTCACCTCCGTTATCTTTTGTGTAAGTAGGATTTCTCCTCAATCACAAAGTAGGATAAATTTACAATGTGATTAAAAAGTTAAATAAATAGAATAAAGAATCAAAAAATTACAAAAATATAGTATTTATTTTGTATAATTAAATTAACAAATAATTTAATTGTCATTTGGTGATAGCCTTGCATCTGTTGTTATTTGTTGTTTATCCTCGCATTATCCCTTTTTATTATATGCGAGGACATTTGTTGTTATTTGTTGCATCTCAAGGAAGAGATATGAGATGCGCTATGAGGATCTACAAAATATAGATAGATTAAAATGACTGAGCAGATAATAAAGCAAGGACATTTTACACACTTGCAGCTGGACAGAGATTGGTCTGGGAGTCAGGATAACATAAAAGCACTTCTAGAATTTTATTTGCACTTGGATGAGGAATATTTATTTGGTTATCAAAAAGAAAAAGAGAAAATACATAAAATTCCTCCGGAACTTGTCTACTAAACTTAGTTTAGCACTATAACTTTACGAATGATCTTTTACCTACCCACCCACACCCCACACACTCGCACCTATTGTTGTTTGAGGTGAGTTTAATACCTTCTTTGAATTGAAGAACAAATCTTATGAGGGGCATTCTATTACACATGCCACCACGTCATATGCCACCTCAGAATCTTTTTTCTCTCTCCATTTTTTTCTTTTTCACTTTTCCCACTTCCGTCATCTCCTTGGAATGCTTTTGCATTTCCTCTACTTCCACAAATACTCCATCATCTTCTCTGCATTTCTTCGAATACAAGTGCCTGCACACAGTATGGCCTGAAGTCATCGGAGATTGTGGATCCGGGAAGGTGAAATGCACCAGAGCTGGTGCTATACCACCGGCGACTTTAGTGGAATTGAACTTGTGGATGGGTACAACCTTTCGATTGGTATGGCTGTTTGTTTAGTGAAGGTAGCATTAAAATTGTGGTGTTGTGATGGAAGTGTGGGGATGAAAGGTTTGTATTTTTCAAAATAACTCAATTAATCACATTGCAAAAATGCCATGTTCATTTCCATTTCAATCAATTAAAAAATGGGGCTACTGCTACTTCGGTTCCTCAAATCCTAAAAAACGACCATGCAATTACATGGATTTCACCTACGAGCTTGAACCTGAGAAGCTCAAACTGTCAAACCTAGGCGCAAAGTTTTCCTTCTCTGAATTCAATGGCACTTAACAGATCTGAGCTTCTTTGCCAATGAGGAAAATCCAAGTTCCTCGATAGAAGACGAGTGAAAGGTTACATCGGGATCAGCACCGAAGGAGGCATAGGATGTGAAGCTAATAGCCACGGTAGAAACGGAAAGCACGTAAGCAACAAGAGCATCAAAGACGTATGCCGGAGATACAATTTCCAAGGAAGAAATCTGATGAACTTCTCTAGATCTTGACCTGTAGCGGTTGGGGAAGAAAATTTTACAGGGAAGAAGACAACCGAAAACAAAAAATATTTTAAATAACTAATTAAATATTAATGTTATATCCAAATCCAATAGGAAGATGACAACTTTTTAGTTCTGGATGGTTTTAGTATATTCTTCTTTCATACTGGGGACTACAGGAAAGATTCCGGGGAAGACGAGGTACTGTTTCCAAGGAAGATTCAGCAGGTAATAGAGCCCTATAAAATAATGAAGAAAGGGTTGGAAAATAAAAGCTATATACCGGAGGGGCTCTGCCCACGTGAGGCGAATGATAGTTTTTTATTTTGAAGTCGAGGAGGCACATGTTGGGCAGACATGCGATTTGAAGGTTCTCAATCACATTGGCCAGCCAGACAAACTTGATAGCCCTTTTAAGGCTGATACTGCACGACTCATCTTTAACAACATCCACTTGAAGTCCATTGAGGACCTAAATTTTACCTGCTGTTGGAAGAAACAAATGAAGCAACCTCCTCGACCAAGGAGAACTATTGCATTCCTCAAGAAACAACTGGAATTTGGAGAATTTGCAGCATGTGGAGACATCAAACACTCTTAAGGTGTCAGGAGGAGAGAAAGGAAGAAGTACAAGGGTGGAGGACAATGTTCTCGAAAACTGTAGTGAAGTATTGATGGGGAGCAGTAGGTCTCAACATCAACGATTGATACAACTAAACTCAGAATATAAATGGGGAAGTGTGGGAAATGGAGGGCGCAGTACCTCTTCTAAATCAACAACAAGACTCTCTTCTTGGCAAAGAGATGGATGCAACCTTGTGATTTCACCAAAATCTTTTTAAGCTCAGTAAGATGTTTCGAATTGACTTCCAGGGTCATGAAGAGGGAAGCCCTTGAGCTACTCCTGCAAATTGATGGGTGCAGGCAAGCAAGAAGAATGGAACCAGATTTGGATATCAAAAAATCCTAACTTAAAGGCACACAGGAATTGAATAATTCAATTGCTTTTGATGTCAAATTCAAGAGTAATGGAAATAGGACAAAGGGGGAGAGGGATACACAGAAGGATACATCCTAATATCATGGATGTAACGGGGATTAAATGGTTCGGGGAAAAGAAGGATAATAAAGATCTTAGGGAAAAACTGGAAGGAAGATCTGATTTGTTTTTTAGGAAACAAAGCGAGAAGGGAATGTACAGGAGGTTATCAATCAAATTTGGGGAGGAACATAGGTGAGATGTGCTTGCCTGGAAGTTAGTGAACTAGAGGAGGGATTATAACACAATGGAATTGCAGAGTTTTGAAGGGGGAGATCCTACAATCTGGATCATGCACTTTAACTTATACATTTGAGGCTCTGTTACACAATTTCTCCTGTCACATAACTAGAGTCTATACTCTCAATTACAAGCCACAAAGGAGATCAGTGTGGGAAGAATTAGAAGCTGCTAGAGGACCCACGGGCAGGCCCTTGTGTTGTTTGTGGCGATTTCAATATTTATAGCTATCATTCTGAAAAAAGGAACTATCTTTGGAGGACCTCACCAATGGTGGAAATTTCAAACATTATTGAGGATATAGAGCTCATTGACTTACAACTAGAAGGAAGATCGTACAAATTATTTAGATGAGATAACCACATAACTGCCTCTAGATAGACGGAATCTTGATCTCTTTAGAATGGAATGAATACTTCAGTAACATGAATCAATCTCTCCTAGAAAGGGCGACTTCATACCATGTTCCAATAGCTCTCCACTATGGTAATTGGAAACATTCTAAGTCATAGTTCAAATTTGAAAATTGGCGGTTAAATATAGAAGGTTTTGTTGACAGAATCAGAAACTGGTGGGCTTCTTTTGTTTTCTCTAGGAGACCAGACTATATTCTTGCTAATAAACTTAGTAACTCTCAAAGGCAACCTTAAAGAGTAGATCAGAAATGAACAGGTCTCTCTGCTAGAAAATAGAGCTCTGAAAGTGAAGGAATCGATTAAGAGGGAAGCTATTTTCATGGAATATGAAGAATACCTCAAGAATGAAAGATTGCACAGAGACACAGATCTAGGGCTTTAAGGCTTAAAAAGGGGGACAAAGGTACCAAGTTTCTTCACTAATCTACTAATACTCACAAGAGATACAACCACATTTATCAATCACTAGTGAAGGAAAAACATATAGTGGAGCCTGAAAGAATCAAGGGGGAGATCATTTGCCTTCTACAAGAAACTTTATACAGAGATAGAAGAATGGAGGCCTTCTGGAAACCTAAACCATTCCCTACAATCTAAGAAATAGAAAAGGTGAGTCTGCAAGATGGAGGATTTCTAGAAACATCAACTATTCCCTAAAATCTCAGAAATAGAAAAGTTGGAAGTGAAAGACAATTTCGATAAACAGGAAGTGAAGAAGTCTGCAATAGATAAAGCCCTTGATCCTGATTACTACACAATGGGGTTCTTCATTAAAGTGTTGGGATGTGCTGAAACAGGATATTATGGAGGCTTTTCACAATTTCTATGCTTAGGAAGTATTTGAGAAGAGCTTTATAGCATCAAGCACAAAGGAGCCAAAAGATTTCATACCAATAAGCTTGATGGGAAGCCTGAAGAGGAGTCTTGGAGTAACTGGCAAAGTTGTTGTCATGTGAGCCCAGGAGTTCAGGGTTCAAGCCATAAAAATAGCCTCTTGCAGAAATGCAATGAAAGGCTGCTGCAACAGGCTTTTGTGGTCCAATCCTTCCCCGGACCCGTATGTAGGGAACTTCTGTGCACCGGGCTGCCTTTACGCCTGACAGGGAGCTTCTACTAGATGATTTCAAAAGTTCTAACAAAAAGATTAAAAAGGTTGGTGTATATATTGTTTGATTCTAGCACCGAAGGGTGTGTCCTAGTGGCGAATGAAGTGGTTTGAGCACCATGAGGTCTCAGGTTCAAATCCCAACAAAGACAAATCACTAGGCAACTTCTTTCCATCGGTTCGAGCCTTGGCGGACAGAGTTACTTGGTACCTTTTGCTAGTGGAAGATGGCATTGGTCGAGGAATTAATTGATGTGCGCACAAACTAGAATGAACACCACAGTTATCAAAAAATAGTTGGATTCTCAACAAATGACATTAAACAAAGGAAGACAAATAATAACTATTGAATTGATAGCTACGAAGCAATAGATTCAAGAGTGTCACAAAAAAAGCCTCACCTTTTACGTGAACTTGATGCTTCGAAATCATATAACCATGTCAACTGGGTTTTCTTCTTAGAAGTCAAGAATGTTGAGACAAATGGAATTTGGGGAGAAGTGGATCAAATGGGCAAAGATTTGTATCTCTGCTACTAAATTCTTCATCCTCATTAATGGGGCTAAGGTGTTTTAGTGCTTAGACAGGGATAAAACGAGGGAATCCTCGGCACCTTTTCTTATTTATCATATTTATGCCAAAAGCTAAACAATATGATCAAGATTGGCACTACTAATGGCTGGAACTTAGGATTTGAAGTTTCCAAAAGGAGAGAGTGCAAATATTTTTTTGAACTTGGTAACTTTATATTAAATCACAACAGTACGTGGGTTGTACTGAAACCTTATATACAGATAAACTCTAAACTCCACTGCTCTTTGTCTAAATAGAATCTAAAACATCAACAATAGAGACTGTTTCATTTGAGTATAATTGATTACACCAAAAACATAACAAAATGCAGTTTAGTTTTGACTTTCTGGACACCATTCTCTATGCTTTCAAAACACCTAGAGTTCCTCTCTTTCCAAATTGCCCACCATATTGAAGCAGGGATAATTCCCCATCTATCTCTGTCTTTTACATGGACACCAGCCTCCTCCTAGCTCTTTAAAGCTTCAATAACTCTCCTAGGCTTAGTCCATATGCTTTTGAGACTCAAAAAACATCCTCCATAGATGTTGAGTATATTTGTAGTGTGGAAATAGATGATTTACAGTTTCTGAAGTTTCCTCGTAAGGAAACACCTAGAACATAAGATTATCCCCTTTTTCATTACATTATCCTGGGTCAAGGTTGCTTCCTTATCTAGAAGCCATAGGAAACATGAGACTTTACACCTCCAAACTTGTTTCCATGGCCGAATATGGTTATGCTGACTTAGTTTATCCATCCACTTGTATGCAGTACTTACCTTTGCTAGAAATTCTGCGATCCTCATTATTTCCCAATCATATGGCTGTCTCCTGAAGTTGGAATTTCATTTCTGTGGTGTCCAAAATTTTGCTATAGTACTTTGTTGAAATAGGACTAGGTTGTATATGTCAGGGAAAAGACTTTTGAGGTTGGCTTTATCATGCCATTCTTCCTTCGAGAACTTGGAAGCAGAGAGTGCAATTTAGAGATCAATTACCTCCAATATGTTGATGACACCTTAATTTTCTGTGATGCAAAGGAAGAAGAATTGAAATCTTTTAGTGTAATGTTGTACTTTTTTAAGGTATCTCATGTCTATACATTAACTAGGGTAAGAATCTTCTTTTTCCCATTAACATGGTATCACATATGGAGTAGTTGGCCCAATTTTTAGGAGAAGTGGGTACTCTATCTACTGTTATCTTTGTATTCCTTTGGGAGAAAAATCAACATCCAGGGAAACTTGAAACTCAATTTTTGAGAAATCTGAGAAGCTGTTCGGATAGAGATTATAGTATTTATCAATAGGAGGCATACTCTTCGTGATCAGTTCTGTTCTAAATGCTCTACTTCCTACATGATGCCATTTTTCTCTATCCTTACAAGTGTTGTATAAAGGATGCATAAAATCAAAAAGTTCTTCCTTTGACAAGGTAACAAGGAGAAAAGAGTTTATCATTTGACTAAATGAGAAACTTTTATCATCAGAAGTGAAAGTCAAGGTGGACTTCGCATCCCAAACCTAAAAGATCAAAGCAAACCACTAAAAGTAAAATGGTTCAGGAGATATTCCTTGGAATCCCAAACTCATTGGGCAGTGTAACCAAAATCAAATATGGTAGTTGGGTAATTAGGTATCCAAGGAGGTTAGTGCTCCTTATTGAGTAAGCCTATGGAGATCCACTAGATCCTACTGTCCTTTTCTAGAGTCATTTAGTTGTTAAGGTGCGAAATGGCAACAGGATAATTGGTTGGTAAGTGTACAGGATTTGTTTTCCTGATATATACACCTTGACTCAACACCAACAAAGGTCAGTGGCAGAAATGTGGACTCCTTAATGTTGAGACCTGATTTTTAGAAGACTAATGAATTATTGGAAGGTAACAAAGCTAACTGAATTTTACAAACATATAGAAACATTTCAAGAGATGCAAGGTGCAGTGGACTGTTTGTGATGGAATGGACATAGCATAGGCATATACAAGGGTGAAAGCATGCATATGATTTTGAACCACACTGAGTCGCAGATCACTACTGGCCATGGAAGCACATCTGGGAAGTTAAGATCACTCGTAAAGTAGCTGGCTTCATATGGCTATTAGCAAAAGAGACTGTTTTGACATACGAATTGATAAAGAAAGGAATATCCCTATGTTCAAGATGTTATCAATGTGGGAGTGATGCTAAGATAGTCAGTCACAAACAAGCTCTAGAAGATTTTTATCAATATAAAAGTCATCTGTTGGACAATGCTTAGTAAGATCGTAAATACTCTTTTTAGCTGGGAAAAAGCTGGAGTTGGTGCAAGAGAGAAAAATAAATGGAGGATTAACATGCATATGGTGGACCATTTAGAGAGAAGGAAATGTCAGATGTTATGAAGAGAGAAGCACCACAATACAAAAGATTAAGCTAAACTTCATTTTGTTATTTTATTTTTGGTGTACACAAACTTATTCTGAAGATGCTGAAAATCCTATAAGTTTTGAATTCTTGTGAGGACTGTAGTTCAATTTTTGTCAGTGTTACTAAAAGCGAAAAAACACAAAAAATCGCTAAGGTCTGTTGAGTCTTAAAGCGCAAATAAAAGCATAGGCTTCAATGAAAAAAGGCGCAAAGGGAGCATAAATACAATGATTTATGTTTAGTCCAATACTAATAGTTATAAGTATGAACGAAAAATATATGAACAAAAAAATTGAAAAACACTTATATAGAGTGAAATATTAATTGTTTAGTGCCGCCTCTTCAGAAGACTCATTGACAAGGAAAAGTATGCGCATAAAACGAGGCGAAGCGCTCAACAAGTTTTGAGCCTCGATTTAAGGCTTAAGCGCGCCTTTGATAACACTAATTTTTGTTTTCATTTTTCTCCATCTTTCATATAAATATGGTTTTCTCAGTACTACCTAAGTATTACTTTCTAATACAATTTTGTTACCAGTTCAAAAGAAATGTAGAATATAAACATCCAAACCAAGAGGATTGCCTAAAACATCTGAAATAGTAGAACTCACCTCTACTTTAAAGCTCCAGGCTTTTAGGAGAGAGAGACATTCATATTTCCTATTTATATTATGTTTTCAACACATACACTTCTGCAGTTGTGCCTGACCCAAAAAACTATGGGTCAAGCATGTGGAAGTTTTTCTATTCCAGGTGACAATCAGACTTGAATTAGTTGCCATTATTATTTGTATGACTCATAAAGAAGATACCAATTTATTTACAATATGTACTCACTGACAGCAAACAATGATAACTATGTCTATAAAGTGTGATGCACAATAAAATTAAATTGTGGAACCATCAAGTAAATGATATAATTAAGCATAACATCAAAGGTAGCTAATGACCTTTGTAAAAAACTTTTGCGCATGACTTCTGATCTGCACGGCAGTTTTTGTTCCTATGTGTTCTGCACAATAGCAAAAGAATAAAATAACTAAACAACCACAAAAATGCCTCAAGGTAAGAGAGCACATAGACGCATAACGAATAGAATG
>JBDJHY010807653.1:0-15241 GCA_039654485.1 Withania somnifera | reverse complement strand
GCATTCACTTTACCAACATTTCTACAAAATGATCTTAGATCTGGATTTTTACTGTGCCATTAATCTCGTTGGTGCATATTGGACCCCGAACACATTTTGAGTTATGTTTGAAGCCATTTTAACTTGGATAAAATTGTTCTCAAAAGCAATAGTTGGTGCGGCCTCTGATGTTGTTTGCGATCATGATGATGTGGAATGCGATCACAAAGGTTAGCCTTCTTGTTCTCCTCGATTGTGGCACTCCCTTATGCAATTATGACCCTATGACTCCTTACTCTATGCAATCATGAGCTTGACCATCACGATTGCGATGACCAAATATCCTGAGCCTCATGATCGTAGCCCTCTGCCACGCGATTACGAAGGCTAATATACTTGGCAGTGTATATTCTTCCAACTTCAAAATTTTAGATAGATTTCTCTTTTCTGTCTCTCTCAAAACCCTTTCTATACTTGTGGAAATTGCTAGAAACCATAGTGGAAGTGTAAGGGAGCTGGTTTTTTTATATAATTTGTGTCTCCCATCATTGTAAGCAAGCTCACTTTCCTTGTAATTTCCCTAAAAATGGAAATCCTTCCACAATTGTAGACCATGATAATAGTTTAATAATCTCTTGTAATCTTTGAAATTTAGCTAATCATTTACTTTGTTGTGGTGCATTGAGCTTGATAATACTTCATAGTTAGCTTTCTATTCGTGTTTCGATACGTAAATTCTCCAATAAGTAGTGTAAAATTTAATGCTTTATTTCTCTTCTTTCCAGGGCATTTTGAGGCCCTTTTCTTACTTTGAGTGTGCTTATTTTTAGAGCATGCGTTCCTGGTGATGCTAGGAACTCCACAAAAAAAGTTTGTTTTTAGGTCCAGTTAACGGGTCCCGCAGGCCTATTTTTAGGCCCAATTTAAGCCCATTCCAGAAGTTAGTATAATTTATATTTTTGGACTCATCTTGTCATGTAGGACTATATTTCACAAGTTTCAGGGCTTTTGGAGGGTGTTTGCTATCAGTCAAGCAGATATCCGTGATATGCAGTACGCCTATTTGTCGGATGACAACTAGGTTCCTTGGGAATACTCTGGGACATAGATGATATAATTGTGCTAAATAGCATCCTTAGTTTGGGAATTCTAGGTTGATACCTCGACCCTTGACCTTTTTTTATTCTGCTTCATCTCCTTCTTTTTAATGGAGCTCGATCTGATACAATGCCTTTTACCTAGTGTTTGCCTTGCGATGGTCGTAGGGTGACCCTAGAAGTAGTAGAACACTTATGTGTGGTTTGGATTTTGTTTTTTTCCCTTTAGTTTGGGATTTTGTCTTGTGCTGCTAAATGTAGCTTAGTTCAGCCTATGTAGGACATAGGTTTGTAGTAGAATTTCTTGTGTTGTTTTATTCATACAACGTGAGAGCCGTCAGATTCAGCTCTAAAAATGCATTTAGGGACTACGGCTTTGTATCACCTTTTTCTTGAACTTCTGGGCCTTACAGGTATGTTTTCACATAATAAAGACTGATATGGCTAAATTTGAAATAAAAATGGGTTTTCTGATAATAATAATAACATAATTGGTTTTTTCACTTATTTTTGACTTAGCTGTGTACCGACCACCCGGTTCTTACTTTTCTACTATTTTAGACTAGATTTCACACTCTAGAACCAGGTACCACCACTTACTACTTATACTGGCACTTGAGTCCAACTTTACTTGGTAGTGATGCCAACCTTTTCTTACTACTTTACACTTTTTTGTTTAGGAAACTGGTTCCTAGGGATTCTTAGACTTAAGGAAATGAGCTTCCGGAAACTATAACACTACGATACTGCTATACTGAAGCATTAAATACCAGGACAAGAGCCTTTTTGAGGCTCCATGTTATCATTAAATGAGGTTTATTGAGATGCTAGAAATTTTTGTATGCAGTTGGCATACCTCCATGGAACCTGTCATTTCAGGGACGGACGCATTGGAGGAGGGGTCTATAGTGTAGTAGAGGCATTCAGGGTAGCCCTTCTATGGGTCTTGCCTATTGGTACTTCGGGTGCCGGAGGAGGAGTGTACATAAGAACTATGCGTAATCGTGTTTGTGTTTGCTTTATCACACTTGTCTTCTTTATGTACTCTCCGGTATTATGGGATACTGGATGGGTGATCGTGACTTCTATGTACTCTTCCACTCTTATGGGGGTTTGGAAGGATTTTACTGGTTTATATACTATTAGTAGTAGTAGTAGATTGTACTTATTGACTATCCTTACTCTATGGGTTAGTTGTGCATCTCATTATTTGCTCCACCTTTCCCCCTTTGTATCTTGGTTATCGGTACACCGCCTTTTAGTGCTATGTAACTTATCTATTCTTACGATTATTATTTATGTATTGATACAAAGACTCTATGTACGTTCTTCTATTTTTACTTAAGTTCTTGCTTGGTGCTATAGGTAGCATTACTACTATACTATCAACTTACTAGCTTCTTGTCTATGTGCTAGCTTCCAGTACTGTATTTCTTGCCCCTGTGACTTGTTTCTCTTCTATTCTTGTTATTTAATGCTTTTATAGTTGCTATGTATCCTGTGGCCCTCGAAGCCTACTGGGTATTAGTTGCTTTAGTAATTTATACTCATACTTCACTTGTGTTCCCCTAGTGCACAGTTGAGTACTAGCCCCCTATGTTGATAGATGTTAGTTCCTTCCCGCTGCTACTTTTGGGAGATACAAGGTGATCCTTGGACATCCATCTGTCTCCTGCATCTATTTAACTTTGCATTTTGTCTCTTTGTACATTCATAGAAAAGCCTCGTACTTATTAACTCATACCTGTACTCTGTACTTTAGTGGCTCTAATGTACACTGATACCAGGCCTTGGGAGATTTTTTGATCCTGTTATCTTATTTCACTTCTTTTACCTCACCTACTTTCTTTTTAACTTACCTATGGAACTTATGCATATCGTATTTTCTATAGTACCCCTTTGTTACGGCGCTGAGATACAAAGGTTGGTTTTTCTACTAGGGGGTTAGTAGATCCCATCATGATATGAGAAATTGGGTCGTGAAAGCTTGATATCAGACTCTAGGTTTTGGCTGGTGTCACTGTATAGATTCAATGTCTAGTAGAGTCCTACAGATCAGTATAGATACTTCTGTAACCTATCGTCGAGAGTCTACGACGACAGGTAGGAACTTGAATGTTTTTCTTATTATATGTTGTGCGTATTCCTAGATAGTTTCTTAGAAATCTAATTTGTTGTATTTATTCTTATGAAGATGGAAAAACATAATCTAATCTAGGTGATGACAACGAGCTCTCCGACCCAACAACTCAGGATTCAGCAAAGGGTCATACTACGACACCTACAGGGGTTACGATTATGGTTTAGACTTTTGAGACCTTGACAGTACCTGTAGCACTTCTCCCAGCTCAGCCACCACCAACTTCTTTTCTTTCCCAGGTTCTACCGATCATAGTTATTACTCCTGCGGTGGCACTCTCATCCTGCTATGATAGATTCAGAGTAAAATCTCATGAAGAGGATTCTCAAATTAGATCCTCCGCAGTTTACTAGGGTGGCGGGGAGAGTGCTCACGAGTTTCTTGCTGAGTGTGAAGAGAGGTTGAGGAACCTCAGTTTCTTAGTGTCTCATGGGGTTTCCTATAACACTTATCAGATGTGTGGTGCGATGAAGCAGTGGTAGTGAGCGTTAATGACTTATAGGCCAGCAGGGTCACCTCAGCTGACTTGGGCAGAGTTCTATGAGGTGTTCATGAGAAAGTTTGTATCCAAAAATGAGCGATATTATCTAAGAGAGGAGTTTAGACATCTTGATCAGGGCTCAATATCAGTTGCTGAGTAAGAGGAATAATTTCATCATCTCACAGTACGATGTGGAGTTTATGCCTACTGAGAGGGTGAGGGTTCACAAATTTTCCTATGATTTGAGTGATAGACTCCGTGATATAGTTGCATTACTGGTTTTAAATGAATGTTCTATCTAGGAAATAGTAGATCATGCATAGTCTATGGATTCCCTCTTTGTGAGTCGAGTCAGCACAACGAGAAGAGCGTAGGCAGTAGGGTAGTTTTAGCAGATTCTATTTTGAGGGATGTAGTCAGCAGCAATTCTCCTAGGGCTAGTCTAGTAGGTCGGTTCAGGATTCTCTTCAGCTTTCTAAGCCAGCCTCTTTGGGTTTCAGCGAGCGACCTTCAGGGTAGTCTTCTGTGGTTCAAGGTCTTCTGGCCATGGTGATTAGTCAGGTTTATGTCATGGTTGTTGGTAGAGTGGGCCTTTAGGGTCATTTTTTGAGTTTGACGTCATCTGTCACTATGACAGAGGGTGCCCTCTACGAGGAATAATGTATACCAGCTATCCAAAAAATACAGACTGAAGTATATTCCTTAGCCTGTTTTCCTTTAAGATCCATGTCGCCACCGGATAGAGGTGGGGAATGAGGTGGTGCTTCTCGTGGTGGAGTCCAGTGAGGTAAGGAAGGTAATCACGATAGTGAATGCCAGCTATATGCTGCACTTGGTAGACCAGAGGTGGAGGCCTCATATGTCTTGATCACCGGTATGATTTTTGTTTGTTCTATATTAGCTTCAGCCTTATCTGATCTCGATTCCACCTATTCATATGTTTTATCCTTTTCACCTTGTTTGGGGTTAGCTAGCGAGTTGTTATCTTTTCCCGTATCTTTTTCTATGCTGGTAGGAGATTTTTTAATCGTGGATCGGGTATGAAGGTCCTTTTTAGTTTCTGTTGGTGGATTAGATGCCTGAGATGATCTGCTATTTCTATACATTGGTAGGTTTTGACATCATACTGGGAATGGATTGGTTATTCCCTCACCATGCGATTTCTGATTACTATGCCAAGACAGTTACCTTAGCCATTCTCGGTCTATCCTTAGTGGTGTGGTAGGGTTCTATTAGCTGCACACTGACATGGATCATCTCTTTCCTTCAGGCTAGGAGGTTGGTTTTGAGAGGATTTTTGGATTATTTATCTTACATTCGTGATGTTCAAGCTAACACTACTACTCCAGTCTGTTCCTATAGTATCTGAGTTCTTGAATTTTCCCAACTAAACTACCTAGCCTTCCACCCGAGAGGGATATTGTCATTGCTATTGAGTTAGAGACAATCACTGGGCCTATTTTTATTAATCCTTACCATATGGCTCTTATCGAGTTAAGGGAGTTGAAGGTTAGCTCCAGGATCTACTAGTTATGGGATTTGTTCGTCCAAGTGTTTCTCCGTATAGTATATTGGTTTTGTTCGTTAAGAAGAAGGATAGTTTGATGCAGATGTGTATAGACTATCGATGGCTTTATAAGGTGATGGTTAAGAATAGGTATCCTATGAGAAGGATTAATGATGTATTTGGTCAGCTTCATGGGGTGATTGTTTTCTAAGATAGAGTTGAGATTAGGATACCATTATTTGAGGATTAGAGAAGAGGACATTTCAAAAATAGCGTTTAGGAATCGTTACGAACATTATGAGTTCTTGGTCATGTCTTTTGATCTAATCAATGCCCCAACACCTTTCATGGACTTGATACACATGGTTCTCAATCCCTATTAGATTCATTTGTTACTTTCTTCATTGTCAAAATCTTGGTGTACTCGCGGAGTAGATAATATCATGAGCAACATTTAAGATTAGTACACTAAACTTTGAAAGAGCATCAACTTTATGCCAAGTTCTCTAAGTGCGAGTTTTAGTTGGTATCTGCAGTATTCCTAGTATATGTGGAGTTTAAAGATGGGATTATGGTTGACCTAGTGAAGATTTAGGTAGTGCGTGATTGGCCGAGACCGACATCCCCTTCCGAGGTTCAAAATTGTGTTGAGTTATAGGGTACTATAGACTTTTTTTCAGTAGTTTCTTCAATATTTGCACCATTGAATAGACTGAATATGAAGGATGTTCCTTTTTAGTTGTCTAAGGAGTATGAATAAAGCTTTCTGAGGCTTAAGGAGTTGTTGATTTCAGCGCAGTTTTGACCTTGCCAGTTGTGGGCCAAAGATTTTTGGTATGTTGTGATGCTTCAGGTGTTAGTTTGGGGTGTATTATGATTCATCAGGACTATATTATTTCATATGCATCGAGGGAGTTGAAGGTTCATGAGCATTACTACCCCTCTCATGACTTGGAGTTGGCAGTAGTGGCATTTGTGCTCAAGATCTGGAGGCATTATTTATATGGAGTTTCGTGTGAGATATATGCTGACCACCATAGCCTTCAGTACATTATGAGCCATCGGGAGATTAATTCTATGTAGCAGAGATGGATTGAGTTACTGAAGGACTATAATATTACCATATTGTACTATCCTAGCAATGGAAATATGGTAGCGGATGCCTTCAGCCAGAAGACAGTCAGTATGAGTAGCTTAGAAGCTTTTATCAGTTTTGGAGAGACCGTTGGCCTTAGACTTCCAGTCTTTGGCTAACCAGTTGGTTAGGTTGGATTTGATAGATTTTTGTATTGTATTGAGTTTCAGTCTTCCTTGTTGGATCAAATTCGGCAGCGATAGTTTAAGGATTAGTATTTGGTTTCCCTTCGTGATCAGGTATTACATGGTGAGGCCAATAGGGATTCTATTGATTTAGATGGGGTTTTGTGGTATGATATCCAGGGTTTGTGTGCTACAGGTTGATGGGTTGATTTAGATATTGTGTGAGGCCCACAACTCAAGTATTCAATTCATCCGAGTGCAGCTAAGATGTACTATGATTTGCATCAGTTATATTGGTGGAGTAGGCTGAAAAAGGATATTGCAGAGTTTGTTTCATGTTATTTAAACTGCCAACAGGTTAAGTTTAAGCATCGGCAACTGGTTGTTTTGATGTAGAGGATACCACTTCTGACTTGGAAGTAGGAGCCGGTGACTATGGACTTTATTTTGGGTTTGTTGTGTACTAGTAGAAGTCATGAATCATGTGGTTTATTGTTAATAGTCTGACTAAGTCAGCACACTTCATCCCTACTCATCTTCATACAACACAGAGAGGTTAGCTCAATCTATCTCCAGAGATGGTTCGATTGCATGGGGTTTCAGTGTCTATTATTTTGGTAGAGGGGCACCATTTACCTCGTAGTTTTGAAGTACTATTCAGTGAGGGATGGGTAATGAGATTCAGTTGAGTACGACATTTTACCCTCAGATTGATGGTCAGTCTGAGAGGACTATCCAGGTCCTAGAGGACATGTTGAGGGCTTTTTTGTTGTATTTTAAAGGTGCATAGGATCAATATGTAGCCTTAGCAAAGTTTGCGTATAATAATAGTTATTACTCCAGTATCCATATCACACTGTTTGAGGCATTATATATAGGAAGTGTAGATCACCTATAGGTTGGTTCGATGATTTTAAGGCAACAGTTCAGAGTACATACTTATTGTGTTATTCTCTTGATTGGGTTTGGATGATGCAGGACTAATTGTGGGGTACATAGAGTATGCAGAAGAAATATGCAGACCATTGACTTTGTGCCTTAGAGTTTGGGGTTGGTGACTGAGTCTTCCTACTAGTATATCCTAAGCGCGGTGTGATGAGGTCCGGTAGGTAGGGCAAGCTTAGCCCCAATATATCGGACCATTTGAGATTTGGAGAGAGTTGGTGATGTTGCCTACCATGTAGCCTTACCTCCTATTTATTCATCCATTCACCTGGACTTCCATGTTTTGATTATGTAGCGGTATATTCTAGATAAGTCTCATGTGCTTCGTTGGAATTTGGTTTAGTTGGATGAGAGACCCATTGAGGAGCCGATATCTATTTTATCTTGAGATGGAAGAAAGTTGAGACCCAGGGAGATACCAGTGGTTAAGGTCCAGTAGAGACACCATCCAATTAAGGAGGCCACCTAGGAGGTTGAGATTGAGGCGTGGATACAATATCCATAATTTTTTGAGCCTTCAGGTATCTTTCATCATTTTTTTTCTTGATTTTGCTTCACTTTCAGGGACTAAAGTCCTTTTTCGTAGTGGATGCTGCAATGAACTATATAATCATTTATGTGTTTTGTGTTTTATCTTGTGTTCTAGAGCATTCTGGTAACTTCCCTAGGTCATTTATGGCTTGCTGGGACTAGTGGTCTGGCTCCTCGGTGGTTCGATTAAGATTTATCTTACTTTGCCTATTTTAGAGCCTAAACTTAGTCATTGGATTTAGTCAACATTCCTTCAAGGTGAGCTTGAACCAAATTTCGACAGTTTCGCTAGCTCAGAAACATGGATTTTGCTCTAGGTGGACCCTTGGTTGGAGTTCAGAAGCTGGGTTTATCTCATTTTATGAAATAATAGTTGGTTGGATGTTGAATATTTGAATTTGGTCAACATTTGATAATCGTAGCATCAGATCATAATTCAACTACTTTATCAGCTCTAAAATGACGATTTTAGGTTAAGGAGAGTGTTGGTTCGCTTCCCAAGGAATTCAATGTGATTTTTAGTTGGTTTGTGGATTTTAGGAAATTTGGACCAAAGCATTGATGTGTTAACATTTCTTCAAAACGACCTCGGGTATGTATTTCAACTATGTCGTTGAGTCTGGAATATCATTTTGGGTGTGCGGGCATATCTCTTTGGTGCATATCAAACTCCGAGAACATTTCGAGTAGTGTTTGAAACCAGTTAACTTGGCTGAAATTGTTGTCAAAAGAAATAGCTGGTGGAGCCTATGATGTTCTTCGCGATGGAGAAGATGTAGCACACGATTATGAAGGTCATCCTTATTATTCTTCAAGATCGTGACACTCCTTTATGCAATCTGACCCTATGACTCCTTACCATCTGCTATTGCGATCTTAACCATCACGATCATGATGAACAAATATTCTGAGCCTCACAACCGTGACCATCTCCCACGAGACTGCAAAGGACAATATACCTGGAAGTATATATTCTTCCAACCTTGAATTTTCAGATAGAGTTCTCTCTACCTTCTCTCTCAAAACCCTTTCTAAACTTGTGGAAATTACTGGAAACCATGGTGGAAGTGCAGGGGAGCTGGTTTTTTCGCATAATTCATGTATCCCATCATTGTATATAAGCTCTCTTTCTTTTTAATTTCCTTAAAAATGGTAATCCTTCCACCATTGTAGACCACGATCACAGTTTAATAATCTCTTGTAATCTCCGAAGGTCAATTAATCACGTACTTGTTTGTGGTGCATTGGTCTTGATATCACTCCATAGTTGGCTTTCGACTCATGTTGTGGTACATTTCTATGATAAGTATTGTAAAGTTTTACGTTTTATTTCTATTCTTTCTCGGGCATTTACTTGGATTGTGCTTATTTTTAGAGCATGAACTCTTAGTGATGCTGGGAAATCCACAATGAAGTTTATTTGTGGGTCGGCTAGTGGGTCCAGCGGTCCCATTTTAGGCTCGATTTTCCTCCCAGTCTAGAATTTAGTATAATTTATATCATTAGACTTATATTGGCATGTAGGACCTTATTTTACCAGTTTTCGGTATGTTCGAGTGCATTTTCTATCAGTTGAGCTGATATCTGTAAAATGTAGTGCACTATTTTCTAGATGGCAGGTAAGATTTTTAGGCTTACTCTGGGACATAGCTGACATAATTACGCTAAATTACATTCGTGGTTTAGGAATTCTAGGTCGATACAGTGACCCTCGATCGCTTCTTCTATCTGCTTCATCTCCTTCTTTCTGATGGCGCTCAGTGTGATATGATTCCTTTGACCTTGTATTGGCATTGCAATGGTCGTAGGGTGACTTTGGAAGTAGTAGAACACTGATGGGTGGGTTGTCTTTTGGGTTTTGTCCTCGAGTTTGGGTTGCTTTCTTGTGTTGCTAGTTGTAGCTTAGTTGAGCTTTTGCAGGGCATATGTTAGTTGTATATATTTCTTCTATTGTTGCATTCATACAGTGTAAGAGCTGCGAGGTTTAGCTCCGAGAGAGCGTTGGGGTCCAGGGACCTAGTATCACCTTTTCTAGCACTGTTGGTCCTTAAAGGCCAGTTTTCGCATAGTAAAGACTGAAATTGATAAAATTGGAATAGCAATGGGATTTTTTGATAATAATAATAATAAAATTGGTTTTTCCACTTTTTAAAACTCAACTGCATACCGATCATCCGATATTTCTTCCTCTACTATTTTAGACCAAATTTCAAACTCTGTTATCAGGTACCACCACTTCTACTCATGCTAGCACTCGAGTCTGACTTCGCTCAGCAGTGAGTACAACCTTTTCTTACTACTTCACTTTTTTTGGTTTGGTACCCTTATTCCCTAGGACTCTGAGCTTAAAGAACTGAGTTCTCGATATTATGGACCTATGATACTGTTATATTGTGGCATTGTATGCCAGGATGAGAGCCTCCCTGAGGCTCCATGTTTATGTGAGGTTTATTGTGATTCTAGACATTTATCTATGTGGTTGGCATACATCCATGGACCCTAACGTTTCAGGGACGGACATGCCAGAGAAGCATTCTACGATGGAGTAGAGGCATTCAAGGGTAGCCCTTCCATGGCTCCTGCCTGCTGGTACTTCGGGTGTTGGAGGAGGAGGGTACACAAGAATCGTGCATCACTGTGTTTGTGTTTACTTTATCACACTTGTATTTGTATGTACTTTCGGGTAGTATGGGATGCTGGATGGGTAAATGTGACTTATGTGTACTCTTCCATTCTTATGGAGGCTTGGAAGGTTGTACTTTCTTTTAGTGCTTTACATATTATTAATGGTAGTAGTAGATTGTACTTATTGACCACCCTTCCTCTATGGGTTAGTTGTGCATCTCACTATTTGCTCCACCTTTCCCCCTTTATATCTAGGTTATCGGTACATCGTCTTTTAGTGCTATATATCTTGTTTGTTCCTACGATTATTATTTTTGTATTGCTGTAAGGACCCCGAGAAAGTTCTTGTATTCTTACCTGTGTTCTTTCTTGATTTCATAGATAGCATTACTTGTATCCTATCGTCTTACTTGTTTCTTTTCTATGTGGTAGTTTCCAGTGTTGTATTACTTTCCCCTGTGACCAGCTTCTCTTCTATTCTTGTTATTTGCTACTTTTATATTTATTATGTACCCAGTAAGACCTCGAAGGATACTGGGTACTTTTTGCTTCAACAACTTGTACTCATACTGCACTTGTGTTCCCCTGGTGCATATTTGAGTACTAGCCCCCGATGTTGATTAGATGTTAGTGCTTTACCCTTGCTACTTTTGGGAGAAACAGGCTGATCCTTGGACGTCCATATGTGTACTTCATCTCTTCAACTTTTCATTTTGTCTCTTTGTACATTCAGAGACAAGACTTGTACTTATTAACTAATACCTGTACTTTGTACTTTAGTGGATCTATATATACACTGATACCAGGTCCTAGGAGATTCGTTCATCCTGTTATGTTATTTCACTTCTTTTACTTCACCTACTTTCTCTTTATCTTGCCTATGGTAGTTGTGCGTACCATATTTTCTATAGTAGCCCTTTGTTACGGCTTTTTGATACGGGGGTTGGTTCTCCTACTAGCGGGTTAGTAGATCCCATCATGATTTGAGAAATCGGGTCGTGAAACTAATATATGATCATCACTACTCTATTTAGCTACTAGTCTCCCTTCTCGAGTTAAGCCACAACTTATAAAAAATATCACTTATTATGCCACTAACTCGTGTAAGGAGCCATTTACACCCCGATCAATACCTAACACAAAAGTACGGCTGTGGTAAGAAGGGTATATATTGGATATTGAAGAATGTACAAGTAAGATGGGTTTCGAAGGAATAGACTGCGTTAAATAGTAAATATTCCACCATAATTATATTTCCTGTTCCATCTCAATCATAATATAGTATGGCTTTTATCATTTGTTCATCTTAGCCAAGAGGCACTTTCTCATTAATAAAGAGGCAACATAATATCAATAAATGGGCTATGCCATCAACGGCTAAGTCATAATACCCTTACCGGTACAGTACCCAATCTACACATGTCCATATCACAACGATGTTGGTATGAACCTCAATTTCTTAACATCAATAGCCTCATACCATAACAATGTCGGAAGAGACTTCATTCCTTGCTTTCATATTATTAGTAATTTCATAATCATATCGAAATCAAGAATCCAACAACAATTATAATATCATAAGTGAAAAGGATTATGACATAACAAAAGTAGATAAATCAACAAGCCCCCAACAAGGGAAAATCATAAAATATATCGTCAACTCATAGAACTAGAACCCTCAACAAGAATATTACATTGAATAAAATATAAATTAGGTGCATGTAACCCTATTGGGGTGCCAGAAATGCCACATAGTATCTCAATCTATAGAGAATGGATAAATTAAATCTTTATAATTATTTTTATTTCTTTATTTTAAACCTGCATGCTTGACTCTACTGTCCAAGTGAATACTCGTAATCATTATGTAAAATCAGTCTATACCATCCTTTAGCACTTACTTAGTCCCCAACACACAAGTCTACCCGTGGTAAGAAGGGTCCATCCTTGATACCGAGAAATAGACTTATGAAAAGGATTCTAGAATTGGTAACCAAGGTAAAAGGATTATCTTGTGAATCAAATTGTTCTCATCAAGTCTCTGTTACTAATATAGGATCATCACTAGTCTATATAGGTGTAGGTATCCCTTATTATGTTAAGCCACAAGTTCTCAATGTAATTTTATTGCATTGAAAAATACTATAATATGATTATCCTATGGACCACTCTTGTTCAGGTAGAATACCACAAAGAGAAAGTGTACCTAATAAAAATGTTATTTTGGTAATTGGTACATGTTTTCAGAAATTCTTATTAATTATGCCACTAACTCGTGTAAAGAGTCCTTTACACCTCTATTAGTACCTAACATACAAGTCCACCTGCGGTAAGAAGGATACATCCTTGATATTCAAGAACAAACTCATAAGATGGGTTCTGAAAGAATAGATCGGGGTAAACAATAACCATACCATAATAACTCTGTTTCCAATTCTATCCTAGTTATAATCAATTATGGCTTGTCTCGTTCATTCATCATAACCAGGAGACATCTCCTATTACCAGGTCACAGATTCAATAATAATAAAAAGATAATTAAATATCAATAAGCTAACTATTTCATAAAAAGGATAAGTTAGAATACTCAGAACAGTGCAATATACAATCCTCATATGTGCATAATAGAACAATGCTGGCATGAACCTCGACTCTTTCTTTCTTATCATCAATAGCCTACACAAAAGTTTCAGCATAAACCTCGGTCCTTGCTTTCATATTATCAATAACTCATATCGTAGCAATGCCGGAATTGACCTCGACCCTTACTTTTGTAGCATCAATATTTTCATTATCATATCAAAATCTAAAATCCAAAAACAATTATAATATCATAAGTGAAAAGGAATATGGCATAATAAAAGTAGATAAATCACTAGGCCCCAACACGAGCAATCATCAAATATATCACCAGCTTATGAAATAGGACCCGACACATGGGTATAACATCAAATCAAATATCAATAAAGCATAAGTAAGTCCATACCGGTATAAAAATGCTACATAATATCTTAACTCAATAGAGAATGAATTAATCAAATCTTTATAACTATTTTTATTCCTGTATTTCATTCCCACATGCTTAACTCTAGTGTCCTGGTAAATACTCATCACTTTACTAATACGGACACCCCCAAATATTCCTCATTACTCTCAATTATAAAAAATAGAACATAAGAACCTAAGACACTTTTTAGAAGAGTCAAGAACCTCCACTTGCCTCGAAGAAATTAAATCAAGTGTAAGCCTTTCCTTTACATCAAGCCTTTGAATCTATAAATCTAGTCAAATATGGATTAAAAATGAGAAAATATGAATAATGACACTCATATTGCTATTTTAAAATCACGTCCAAAATTGCCCCCGTAAAGTCAAAATTGAGGCCTAACGATAAATCTGAAATTTATTCAAAAACCATTTTATTCATAATTTAAGAATCTCAAATTTGAAATTTGATTAACAACGGAGTAGAAAACGACCTTCAAAACTCAAAAATACCAAATCAAGGTTTTCTCTAAAAGTTCCTAAATTTTACACATTAAAATTAATAATTTTGATTCTAAAATCATGAAATGATCAATAGATAATGAAGAGTCGATGATTAAAAAACTTACCCAAATAATTTTGCCTCGAAATCTATCTTTGAGAATACCCTAATATGAGCTCTCAAGGTTCAAAAATAGAAAATAGGGGAAACATATACACCTAGTGATTTTGCCGTCACTGTTCACTAGAAGAGGCAACACTATGTGATCCCGATCCAGAAGGACACTATAGTAAAGAACAAAATATGGTCCCACCAGAAGAATTAACTACGTAATTGAGAGTTTCTTGCATACGACTCAATGAACATAATGACTAACTTAGGCAATCGTGATGCTCATGTATGAGATCGCGAAGAACATATATACTTGGCACCAGGCACAATGCATGATAAAAAAACTCAATAAAACAGGACCTGGAATGAGCTCTTAAGATTCATTTGGAACTCATGCACACAAACTATATATGATGCCCCATAAATTCGACATTTCGGACTCAACGAAACTATCAAAATGCTAATTTAAGGTTTCTTTGACCTAATATCTGTCATGGTTAGTAAGAATAAAAACTTGGCTTAAAATAACTCAAATATCCCCAGGTCTTTCAAAAAATATTTCGAACCTTTTGTAGATGAAAATGAACACCTGAATTCGAAAAAATGATAAAATTTGAATACGAACTTCCGATCATCAAATGATCATCAATGTCCTAAAACTCAACTTTATCTCATTTAACGGGATAAAATCATCATGAAAAACCTAATACTAAAAATGAAGGTACTTGTAGATCAAATTCTATATTCTGGAGCTGATGGAACTAAAAATATTCCATTCTGAGACTCGAAAGTCTAAACGTTGGCTAAAGTTAACTATTTCAACTAAAGACTGCCAAAACTGAAAATTTCTTAAAACTAACTTCAAAGATGTATCAAATATGACCTGAAGCAACGACCAAAATGAGTAAAATAATAATTTTATAAACAAAGCCAAAAATAACCTTCAGGGTCATTACATGCTTAATCTTCCCAGAGTCACTTGGAGTCCTATTTTCTTTATACACACACACACACACACACACACACACACACACACACACACACACACACACACACACACACACACATACACACACAC
>JBDJHY010807543.1:0-15241 GCA_039654485.1 Withania somnifera | reverse complement strand
CTTGTAATGTCATCTGTCAACCAACAAGATGATTATAAATCTATAAGAAATGGGTTGAAATTTTTAGCTTAATTTTCCATTTTAGAATATTTCTATTTTTAATAATTTTTATTTTTAATATTAAGAATTTTTTATATTATTCAATAATATTAATTTTAATAAATATACTTATCTGATTTTATGGAGATTGTGAATTTCACATTAACCAAAATTTACTCATATATTTGTCTTTAGAAAAATTTGCACAATATATATATACAAAATAACATATAGAAATTTCAATTAGTGTCGTCTTCTAAAATTCAGATTTTATTAAATCTTAATTAAAATCTTGAATCTACTTGGGTTTAAATTTATTACATCAAAAAATTCACAATAGTAATTAGGTTGTCAAAACATGATATATACTATGACATTTCTGTTACTTGGAACTCATTATTTAATCTTATCACGTAGAGAAACTATATACAAAGAGGTTACTTGTAGATCCAGAAGTATCCATTGAAAAATATATGAGAAATTCTTGCAAACATGACGTGTCTTGATAAGAACATTTTTAAAACTCTGTATTTATATTAAATTTTAATTTTAATTTAAAAAATTTATATTAAGAGAAGAGGGTGGATAAAACTATCCTTAATAAAAATTATTTCGTACTTGCAAATATTTAAATTTAAAAACTCTAATAAAAAAAAAATTGCACTATAGTGCAATTGATGAAGTTACTTTTACATAATTTGGTCAAAAATGTTTAAGTTTATTTAAATTGGCCCAAATATAAAGCTTAAAAAGGCATTAGAGGACCGTCATACAGTCATAGAGAACAATCTCTAAAAATTTCAAAACACATAACCCTTGATGAGACGAATCCAATACAATAATAATCGTCTCAAAATGCACAACTTCAAAAATCATAAATTATAAATACAATCACAATAGCAATAGCAAAATCTATGAGCAAATTACTAATAATTTTTCAAAAAAATTCAATTAAACTCTATTATAATTTCTGATGTCTCGACTATTGGGGATAATAGACCACCACTAGATCTATCTCTTCATAAATTTTAAGAAGATTTAATCTTATCGTTTGAGAATGAAGTTTGACGAAATTTTTGCTTGTATAATAAAATATAAACTGTAAATTTTTGTATATAGATATAGAAATACCTTTTATAATATTATATAATATTATACATTAAGTGTATAATTTTATATATTGAGTTTTTAAATATTTTTATTAAAAAATGGACGTTCTGTATATCCAATGTATGTTATTAAATATCAAATTATATTTTATGCTAAAGATATATAATACTATTATTTTGTAAGCTATATTTATATACTGTAAGTTTATCAATTATATATACATTTTTTAAATTATCTCAATTAAAAATAAACGAATACTGAACACTTTACCTGTTTTTGTTTTTTTTAATAATGCCTAGTAAAAGTCGTAGTGAATGGGATGACATGAAAATAAACAAGAATGACCCACATAAATAAAGTCCATCATTATACATTATTGGTTTTTTTAAAAAAATATTATAAACTAAATGATTCTGATTAGTCCACGTTTCACCTGTCATTTTCTATTGGATAAACTACGCCAGCTTCTTTTGCAGCATTTAGTTAATTTTTCTAAATTTCTCCAATCAATCATTGATCCAACGAATATCCTACGTGTCATTTTTAAATATGTGCTCTCCTCCATTTTATTTATCATAAATTTACTTTTTTATTTTTATTGATTTTATTTTATTAGAAAAAATAGTAGTTTCTTTTTAAATAAAGGACAATTTGATAAATTTTTTAAAGTTTTTTTTTATTTTTTAAATTTCGTGTTCGATCAAATTCCGACATAAAATGAAATGAAGGGGTAACTTTATTATTTAGTCTCAATTCTTGTTTTTACACCTAATTAATCTCGCATAATATTTAGTGAGTAAGATTAAAGGTGACAATATAATTAATTATATTTAAATTTTATAAAATAAAAAATATTTTGAACCATTGATAACTAAAATGGACCGGAAGAAGTAATTAGTACACAAGTACGAAATTTAATAAAAAATATTTAAAATGTGTGATCTGAAATATTTATATGATATTTCTGTGAAAATATAAATATATAATTACCAGTAAAATAAAAAAGTTTAAAATTAAATTCTTTTCACATATGAATGTCATCATTTTTTATTAATCAAGAAAGAGCTGTATGTAAAATTAAATATGTGGTGTAATTTTTGATCTTCAGCTATATAATATATACCGTGTCATGCAGATATTGAGTTGGGACGAAGGCAGAGTGTAAAATATAATTCACGTGAAATTAATAACTTTTCTTTAATATGCATGTAATTGTAAACTCAATCATTTATCACATAGTAACGTAAAATCATTATAAGAAATAAAACTACTATAAAGAATTTTAAGAGGCTTTATTAAAATCTTATTAATTATCTACAGATTAGATTATATTATCTTATAATAACGCTGCTTCAAATTTTCAAAAGATGGATATCAATCAATCAATACAGTGGGCTAAAATGTTAAAAGAATACATGATAATTGGAAAGTCTTTGTAGAACATAGTTTTGAATAATAAAGAAAGTTATGAATTGATTAAATGAGTAGACACTTCCAATTAACAATGTTATATAGTAATACTAGTTCATTTCATGAATAACTAGACATGATATAAAGGACACTGATATGATGACACAACTAATTTTCTACTAATCATTAAATGTTGTAGTCCAAGATTATTATTTTTTAATTAAAATTTTATATGTAAAAAATGCCTTAATAGCGATCAACAGCTTAGTACAAGTGATATTCTGTCGAAATTGAATCTCTGGTTGTTTTTGGTGATTTTCAACAACTAGTTGTGTGCTTATATATGAAAAGTTTCATTATCCATAGTACTGAAAAAATAATTGCTGCTTTATAAATTTTAAAATCAACTTAAAGACCAGCAATCATTTACAGTGCATACAGAATGGCTGAATTAAGATTTTCATTAACAAAATTTAAAAAATAAAAATATAATATTTTTCGTAATAAAAAGATTATAATATTTGGTAAACAGGTATATAACTTGAAAAAATAATTTAAAATTTGTTTAAATTATAATAATATATTTCAATTTTGAAGGGTTCTTATGACATCCAATGACTATTTTTAAGTAAATTATTGATGCTTTTATCGAGCATTAAATCGTTCAAAACATTAAAAAGCTTACATATGATATTCAAAAGAGAGGTTCGCTTCATTAATGTTAATTTATCTTTTACTTATTTTAATTTTTTTTAAAAAAAATTCTAACTTTATCCTAACGGTTATTGACTAAATCATTCTTATTTTTCACATTTTTCGATTTAAATTTTTTGTTTTTGAAGTTATTGCTTATATATTTTATAATTTAAATAAATAAATAAATATCATAATAATTCATATAAGAATAATTCAGGAGAATCATATATGCAAAGTTGAATTGCGTAAATTTTGTATTTCGTCAACTTTGAAAGTGTTCTTCGTTATAGGAAAAACAGTGATTTTAATTTCTGATCTTTATTTTACAACTATTAATATCAACCACCTTATTTCATTACACCCAAAAAAAGATTATTGAGAAGGGTGACACACAAAATAAAGATCATAGGCAGCTGCTAATAAACTATTGGAACCCATTCCATAATTTATTGGGATCCTCATTTGATACTTTAATTTCATGAAGGATCACGTGTACATTAAATTATCCAATAAATAAATAAAAAGTAGAGTCAGAAGAATTAAAAGTCAATTTGTTTGAATTATTTTTCTATCCAACCAGCTAGCATTTAACTTATTTCATCCATTTATAAAAGTCTATCACGCCATGTCAGATCTACCATTTAAATAATAACTTCAGATTTTATGTATTAATTCTTGTAAAGAGTTTGCAATATTATTAGTGTATATATCTTATATTTTAGGTTAAAAGGTGTATAAAGTTACTTACACTGGTCTTGTGAATGAATGAATGGAAGACTCATCATAAATGTACATTATTAAAAAAAAAATGAACAAGAAAAGAGTTGATTTTTTTCTAAATTGTGTATAAGCTATTCTTTTTATATCTATTTTGTTAGAATATAGTGAATTTATTGTTATTGTAACATTAAATCTAACTACACACATTTATGAGTTAGAAATTTAAAATTTCTTAAAATATTATGCTTCAATAAATAGTAAAATCTCGTGACAAGAGGGACACTATTCACCTTCAATTCTAAGGTCATAGGTTTGGATATATTTACGTATTATTTATATTTATTTTATTTTTTACCATGTATAAAATAATATATAAATTTTTTTCATAACTTGTAAATGTTTTAAGTTTGCATATTTCTAAAATATAAATCATACACCTTATTAAGTTTATACATGAATAATTTATCTCCTAATCATCTATCAAACATAATTTTGCTTAAACAAAATTTAATACCCGCATAACTTATCTTCGTACTAGCTACCAAATAACCCCTTAGTAAATAACTTAATAATAATAATAGTAAATCTTAAATATTATTAATAATACTAATTTAATAAAATATGATTTTATTACTTATAATGTTTTTAAAAATATATCAAACAAACTAAGGCCAAATAATATGAAAACTAATGATGATATCCTTAATAATTGTACATACTAATGTCTAATGATGGTAAAGTCTTATCTAGTACTACTAATAGTACAAAAACCAAAACAACCAAAATAAAAAATGAAACAAAGCTTATCCAAGTACAACTCAATTATACATATATATATATATCCCCTACGTCAATCAAACAAGAACAATTTTTTAACCATTACATAACCTAACAAAATAACAACTCAAACAATCCTCTTCTTGTTCATTTCAACAATGGCAACAGCAAGGAAGAACAAAAACTTCTTGTTCCTAGGTGGAAAAGACAAAATTACCCCTCTTCCTTCAAGCACTAGCAGTACCCTTCAGTTCGAGTTTGATGAAGCTGAAATGTGGAGTAATTCAGAAGATCAAACTAAGGTTGTTCATAATTCTGAACCTAAGTTATCAATACCAAGTTCAAGATTCTCAAGAAAAAATACGAGGAAGGGGGAGAAAAAGGTGATCAATGCAACGTCTTTACCAGTGAGTGTACCTGACTGGAGGAAAAATGTTGTGTTTGATGATGATGATGATTTTGATATTAATGAGAATAGAATTCCACCACATGAGTATTTAGCAAGAACAAGAGTTGCTTCGTTTTCAGTACATGAAGGTATTGGAAGGACATTAAAAGGAAGAGATTTGAGTAGGGTTAGAAATGCTATTTGGAAAAAAATTGGTTTTGAAGATTAGTTCCTTAATATAATCTTGATTAATTAGATGTCAATTTGTTTTATTTTTTTTTTAAGTGTGTGTGGGGGTGGTGGAGTAGTCGGGGCTGTTGTCTTAGGCCCCTTCTTGTTTAGAACTGTCTGTCCGGTTACTATGAATGAATATTACGAGATGTAGGTGGGGTGTTGTTGGTTTTCTTAGTCCCTGTGTCGTTTAGAATGACTGGTCTAGTCATTATGAATGAATATTCTGAGGTGGGGTGGGGGTGTTGTTGGTTTTCTTAGGCCAATTCTTGTTTAGAATGGTCCGTTTGATCACTAAGAATGAATATTACGAGGTGGGTGGGGATAATCATGGTTTTTGGTTTGGGTTTTTATTATCGGATTAATGGGTTAATTACTCTTTTGTTTGTTTTTGTAAGTTTTAGTGGGGTTTAGATTTGATACTCTTGTCTTTTGATGTTCATCTTTTAGTTGTGACTTCAATTGCAGAGGATTTAATGTTAAAGTTTGTGTTATGAGATTTTTAGAATCCTATAGATAGTTTGTAATTTTGAACTTAGACGAGTTCTTGGGATTTGTATTTTATTGTTAGGATTTTATCAACTATGTTGCAGTAATTTAATTTAATTTGTTTTTCTTCAAATGGGAAGGAGAGATTAATAAGAGAATTACTAAAGTGAAAAATCCAATTCTTATTAGCAACGTCAGAATTCAGAAACCTAATCAGATCTAGTTATTAAGATTTTCATATTTCTTATTAGCAACTACTTTATTGATTCTATGACACTTCCTTGTACTCATTCTTAAAAATTCAAATTATAAGAACCTAAACGATGAAATAAAAGTTAGAGTTTTGAGTGATTGTGGATTAGGGATTTGAACGTGGAATCTAATTTTTTGTTTTTTGTTTTTGTTTGTATTGAAATATGATGTTTATACCACTTTATCTTTTTGAATTTGAAGAGAGTTTTAAAATAATAATTAATTATCTTCAAATAATATATAGATTATGAATTTGAACTATACTACGCTTCCTTAAAATATAATTTTTTTTCAAACTTTATATATATGGGATTACTACATACATCAAACATTATTTTCTAGAAAATATAAAAAGATTATCATGTCTAAGCCGACGTCACATTCACTGAAGGATGATTAAATGCATTAATTAAAAATTAATGTGGTGAATTAATTATTATAAATATATATTTAATTTTATAAAATTTATGTGTGTGTTGTTGAGTGTTCTGGATAGTTTTTAGTGGTAGGTAAGAAAACAACATATTAGCTTGGAGAATCCTTTGAAGCAAAAATCACACGCCAACTAAGGAAATGAATTTTTCTTATTTTGTTTTATCTTTAAAGAAATGGTTCACTTTACTTGTTTGTTTGGATATGGACAAATTTAAAAGTATAATTTATGTAGAGATAATGTTTGTACCAACAAATTGACCTTTTGGATTTTAATAATCTATGAATACTCATCACATTCAGGTCCTATTCAAACAAGTTTGCGTCATTGTGAATTACTCTTTATCATTTTCACATCCCTCTTTGTTTTTAAGACCATAGTTTTGGTATATTGCTTCTACGTTCATGTATTTATCTATGACATATTCTTTAACCTTGTCACCTGGATTTATCTTTTTCTACAAACAAATAGCCAATTAATGTCTTGCTGTTCTAAATTCTCTAATTCAATCGAATCGGATCTAATTTAATCAAATTTAATCGTAGCTTCGAGTCCAGGTGCCGTACTATGGTTGGACCAAAAAGAAGAAAAACTTTGTTGTTACCTGATATTTTATATGGAGAATTTTCAAAAGTTGTGTCTTTAATTAGAGGCTTCATAACAACTCGAATCATTTTCTTTTTTATGTATTTTGTCAAAAGGTAAGCTCTCTAAATACATATACATTCATGCTTTTCAATCATCTAAAAACATATACATTGATTGTTTAAATACAAAATATAACTTGTCTAAATACATATATATTGTCTAAATACAAAAGGTAAAATATTAAAAATATTGCTATTATTGGTTAAAATTTATAACTATTGCTATGGATTGTAAAAATGATCTGAAACATTTCTATCATTTCCGATAATTTTCCTATTTTATAACTGTCACTTTTTTTTTCAAATAAGGAAATAGGTCCTTCCGCTCCGATTCATTATTTAAGAGCACTACCAAAGTGTTTTAAAAGTGAGCAAAAAAAAAAATGTATTTAAGATATTTGACACTAGTTTTATATTACTTTGTTTTGGGAAAAAAAATCACATTTTTATATTTTAAAAAATATTAACCTTTAAATTTTTTCTTTTAATCTTAATGAGATGGTGATAAAACCATACAGATGTAATGGCAGCTTTTATTCAAATCATGTATATATATTTAGATATTTATTAAATAACGACATATATTAACTATAAACTCAGGTTTCATTGCAAAATAATTTGAAATCATTCTAATGAGCAGGTATCTTAGATCTTAATATTCCACCTAGCTAGGTACATTAAATTATAATCCATGTTCATCCTTCCTGGTAAACTTGCAAGAAGTTTGTTGTGATTATTTGATCAACCAATTAATCAACTTTGCTTCTACCGTCTTTTGGATGTAGTATCTGTCTTGGCTTTGATGGTGATCGATTTTGAAACCATCTAAATTTTTATGCTTACTAAAAAAAAAATCCTACTTCGATAAAAAACTAATGGTAAATACTACTTCTATTATTTCATTATTTCGTTTTTCAAAATATCGATCAAAATTAATATTAGAGTAATAATTAATTTACCACAAACATAATTTTTGTATTTATTCGAGTTCGCTTTCATACAATGGGTAAACCGACATATACAATATCCTTTTAAATTTTACTTGTAAATTGTACTGGATATATTAATGTTGTTGCTTAAGTTTGAGGTATGTATGGTTGCATATGCCTGAAAGCTAGTCCAGAATCATATCATCATCATCAACACAATAGACCATAAGTAGGCACTTTTGACAACAAAAGAAGAGACCTCGTCCTCAAAAGGATGGACTTCCCACCCCCTCCTTTAAGTGCGAGATGTGATCAACTGCGAAAAATGAATAATAAAGAATCTACTTTATTGCGCTAACATAAATCCACATAGTTCTAAGTGATAAAAAGTGAATATACCTAAAGTTGATAGTTGTAAAATCAAAATCTTGTTACTAAAAACTCATTAGACTATATATAATGTATTAAATAAAAATATATCATTGAAAATATTTTAAAATGATTTCTCATAGATTAATTCAGGCTTATTGAACTGATTAAAGTAGGCTAGAGTTAATAAATAAATGGGTTGATATCACCCTTAAATTTGAGTTGGTGAGAAATGCTATTATGAAACTACACCTGACTATATTTTTAAATACTTTGTAGATATTAGATAAATCCTTAAACAACAATCCTAAAAGTTGGCTATTCATGTAACTAGTCCAACTCTACATTTCGATAAGCCCAAAATTTTCCACAATATATGGGCCTTATGGACTGAACTTAACAAATATAAAGGAAATGGGCCGACAATTTTTCTGTACAAACAAGATGGTAGCATTTGCACTTAAAGTTTTAAAATTTAGCATGACGAGGGTAAAATTCAGATTAAACTAGACAGTTGATGCTCCTCCTCCTCTTAATCCGAATTTTGTACATTCGTTGGATGAACTATTCTTATTAAGGTCAACCATGTTAGTTAGGATAATTTCATACATAATGTGATAAGAATTGTGAAGCGAATCTCGAGCGTTAATGTTGATTTTCTCATATCAGTTGTAGGTAATTATTTTTGTAACCTTATATGATCATGGGCAATTTTTCTCCCCGCAAATTATCTTTTGTCATTAAGTTAGGTCCACAATTTATAACATGATATCAGAAGCAAGCCTATCTAAATTCAGAGTCAATCCTAAAATAGTTTGGCAAAACAAGATGTTATGGAGACAATATAATGAGGTTTAGAAAGGATGAAATGTATGTCTATCTTTCCTGATTTTTGTTATTTTCAATAAACCATCAAACTTAAAAGCTATTAATAAGAGGCAACACATTTTCGAGAAGAACCAGTTATCTTCTTTTGTATGTCATTTTTCACTTCTATGTTTCTCATTGTATTTATAATTTCATCCATTTTTATTGTTTTTATAAGTTACTTTTCATCAAAATCAATGCTATTATAATAGAGTTAAATTTTAGGATTAAACATTTATTCAATCCTTAAGACTTTGAGTCTAAAGGTTAGACTTGGCCAATTTCCGACTTCAAACCCCATGAATTAAAGTTTGAATCTTTAAATTTCTGAAATATGACTTAGAGTGGTTAAATTGTAAATGATTTATAAATCTGATTATATTTTAAATGTAATCTTTCAAGAGGCTATTTTTACACTTTTCTTCTATTTAGCAAATTAAAAGAATTTTCGTATTATGTTTAGTACTTTCTCCATCCTATGTTAATTATCCAAATTATTAAAAATAATTATCTTAAATTGTATGTTCATTTACAAAATCTAGAGAAAATTAACTATGTAATTTTTTTTCATTTTATCCCCACAAATAATGTTTTTAAAAGTGTAAATAAGTTATAAAGTTCTAATAAAGCTTCTTAAGAAATAATTAGTAAAACTAATCTGATTTTTCAAAAGCCAAAAAAAATAAATTGACAACTAATATGAAATAGAGAAAATATTACAATTAGTTAATAAACATAACTTCCAATTAAAAAATTTATTAGAAGTGTGACTAAGTCTAACAGTAGGACTCTTACTAGCTAAATAACTACAGTTAATAAGTCAAAGGGACTCTTAAAACCAGTTACCATTAACTTGGTAATCTTGGTAATAATCCCAAATTACAGTAACACCTTCTTTTTTTTCTCTAAATTAGTTTTTGTGACACCTAGAATTTGTGGAATGCAGAGGTTAGGGAGAAAGAAGGAGAACATGGGAGGGAAACAAATATTCCTAGGACTTGGTCTGACTATGGTGATCGTTTAGCTGTTTACTTAAGACTTTGGACCATTGACTACAATATCTCTTCTAGTGAAACTGAATTACTCAGGTACTTTTTCTTCTTCGTCTTCTTTCTTGATTACTCTTGTTATTTTACCTAAAAAATGTCATGGCTCTGCACCAAGATAATGAATTGGAAATGGATTTTTACTTTGTTTGGTTGTTGGCAGGAAACAGAAAGGGCTAGTTGGGGATTTTTATTAGTGGTAATTTTTAAGCAAGAACGTTAAAAAAGTACTCACCTCCAGGATTGGAATGTACTTCAAAATGATCATGTCTTTGCACCAAGAAAATGGTTGCAAGTGGATTTTCACTTTGTTTGGTTGTTGGGAAAATTGGTGTAGTTTTTGCACGAGGATGTGGCGTAGTGATCACTAAAGTGGGTTCAGAACCATAAAGTATCAGATTCGACTCAGCGGAGGCAAAAACATTGGGTGACAGAGTTACCTAGCTATTGTTGCTGGTGGAAAATGGCACGGTATATTGTGGAATTAGTGGAAGTGCGCACAAGCTGCTTGGGATAATATGGCTATCAAAAAAAGATTGGGTGTAGATCAAGAATCAGAAGGACTAGTTGAGATGTTGATTAGTCTTAATTTTAAGCAAGAATATTAAGAGAAGAAAAAAGAATCACCTTTACTTGTATCCAGTATTGGAATGTACCTCAAAAAGATCATGACTTTGCACCGAGAAAATGAATTGGAAATGGATTTTCACTTTGTTTGGTTGTTAGGAAAATTGGATGTAGTTCAAGAAAGCAGAAGGACTAGTTGGCTTTTTGGATGTTGATTAGTAGGGGTAGATCGAAAATGTATTGGGGAGAGTTAATTAGACTGCATATGGTGCAGTTCCAGCTTATCGAGATATAACCTTAGATAAAAGGTTGTGGCGGTCATGGATTAGGGTAAAAGCTTAGTAAATAGTTGTGCGTTATCTTGTCATCCGTCCATTCTAATCATTGTAGTATTGCTAAGTTTCTTTTACTGCATGTTATTTCTTGTTCTTTCGTTACTTTCTTTTCTGAATTGTTTTAGACTATTTTTCTTGTGAGCCGAGGATATGTCCTAAACAACCTCTCTATCTCTAACTCAAAGGTAGGATAGAGCTGCAAAATGCAACATGTTAAATGCTTTACTTGCCCCCATCAGTGATTATTATTTGTTTGGTTGTTGGACAATTGTCCATGAGATATTTGTCTTATAATAAGACTTTACGAGGTTATTAATGTCCAAATTTCATACTTTAAAGGTTAGCCAATTAGATTTAGAAAAACAAAACTTTGAATTCTACTTGAAAAGAAATACAAGAACAAATATGATTATACAATATTTAATTATAACAGATTGCAGCAATCACAAATAAAGCAGTTACAACTTAAAAGGACAAAAATAGAAAATCAATACAATATATATTTACACAGTACAAGCATTTTTTTCCAATCAAAATCACTCTCCAAAAAGAAAGAAAGAAAGAAAGAAAGAAAATGGACTCATTTTCTCAATTTTCATTTTTAATCTCGTTGTTCAACCTATTTTTTCTAATTGGCTTTTCATTTGGAGATTTAATTCCAAGTGTTTGTAACCAAATCAAGAATGAAACATTTAGTGAAGAGATTTTGAGGTCAAATCCAACATCCAAAACAGCAAATTGGTTCACTCTTGAACATATAGCCATTAATTTGACAATTTCCCATGTTAAGCAACCATGAGAAACTAGGTGACTAGCCAGAATGCAAGAAAAAATCCCGGTCGGTGAGCGACTAGCCAAATTGTTGGGTTCAGACAAGCCCAAAGACACCCTTACATAATGTAATATTGTCAGTTTTGGATCAAGCCCACACTATTTTCCCCAAAAGGCCTCACGCCATTAAGAGATTCTACATATGTAGATTCTCAATCCTTTTAACTACCAATGTAGAACTTTTGTTTGCACACCCAACACAAACCCTACCACATGACTTAGGGTATACCGAGCATAGCTAAGATCACAATCTTGGCATAACAATCCATGACCACTCTATAAGGATATAACCAGTTCATGCCTCAAAATCAACCACGTCTAATAATATCAAGTCAGCACGAGTCTCAACACTCTCAATAATCATAGAACAAGATTTGAATACACGATCCACTAATAAAGAATCACCTACTGGAGTGGAGACAGATAATGGCACAGCCAGAGGCTGACTATCCGTACTCAAACATAGAGCAAAATAAAATGATACAATAGGAGCAAGTAGAGCCTGGATTAAATAAAGCCGAAGCTGGCCGATAACACACAAAAATAGTACCAAAAGCCGAAGCTGGCCGATAACACACAAAAATAGTACCTGTCACAGCAGCATCGAAGGCCTCAACCTTGAGTCTACCAGGGACGGCATAAAATGCCGGCATACAGCACCACGACCAGCCCGTACCACACTGAGGAGCACCACAACCTTAGCGACAAAGATACAAACAACGGTTAATGAACGGCCGGAAAGCAGCTTAGCAACGAAGATACAAAATAAAAAAGAAATGGTATGTGTCGTGCGCAGACAGGCGACACAATAGAATTTTCTTTTCCAGTGACATACAAATAAAGAAAATTTTTTATAGCATACAGTTGCACGTTATACTCAAAAAGTTGTTGTTTCGGCTCCGAACTCTGATTGTTGGACTCTCATTTTCTGTCTTTACGCATTAGTTTTGTACACAAAAATCATAGATGTGCAGCTATACATGCTTGCTATATACTTTTGAGAATTTGACTGTAAAGATTATTGTGGCAACTGGAGTTCGAATTTTGCTATATATTTTGCCGATTTGATTATATCAGCTCTGTATCACTGTACAGGATTACCATTTGTTCCACTAAAGGATGCAGTCTTTTTTGTTACGGGTTCATCTGAGCTCATAACATTCGATACGGAGTATAAATATTACATCAAAACCTATAATTTTAACAGTACTTACGATGAATTCAATGAAACTCATATGGTATCATCATCAAGTTCTGTGTTCTATAGGGATACGACCATAGGTGATCATCTATATGCAAGTGTCCAGCTGTATTATTCTTACTCAACCACGAGCGATGCATGTGAATCCACGGTCTTTACTAGATATTTTAGGTAATATTATAAATTTATTGGCGTATCATGTTACCAAAAGATTGACTGATGCACTTTTGAGTGCTGAGTTATCTAACACAAACAGAAAGGTGTTAGATTTAATTGCCTTTTACTTGTAACACAAAGCATAAGTGACAATATCCAGATGTTTGTGACAATGCCTACGATCAGCTCCTGGAGCAAAAATAGCAACCACCAAATGAGGTAGGATTTTGTTAAGCTGAATCTAAACATGTTAAAATTTATTGATTTAATAAATACAAGAGGATCAATAATTCATCTGAAACTTACTTTAAGTTGAAATAATTAGAGCATAAATGAATTATACAATACGTCATAGCTCAACCGACCAACTTATTAAGTGTTAATTTCTTTTTTGGTTTTATAATAATTAGTTTAAGCACATGATTAAAAAAATTCACTTTTATTATGACTACGGCACAATATATAAAAATATTTTAGTAAGATTTCTCATATATCAATTTGGGTTACATATAAACACAATTTTTAGATAAATTAAATTATGCAGACCAAAATGGATTGAGTAACTTGAGTTTATAAAGAGACGGATCATTAACCTATCCAAACTTGAGTCGGTTAGCCGATCATAGTTTCATGATTAAGCGAGTTAGACAGAATTCATGCGTAACTTATAGTTAGGCCCACTCATTCACTTTAATACTGCACTTAAATGAGATGGACCCAATACTAAGGTCTACATAGTACTCCTAAGAAACTATTGAGAGATCATTTTCTAGCAATTCATCATTGGGAAGATAAGTCCATTATTTTGGTGGACCCAAATGGGCCAAATGTACAGACAACTGATTAATCTCATCTACGAATCTCTGTCGGGTTGGGTCCATATTAAGGAGCATACCGACATAAAAAGGACATTCGTGGAGAGAAAAGACCATATCCTGAATGGATTGGGCCCACTACATTTGGTTTCTTCTTTCCCTGTGTTGGGTATCAATATTGAATTCCAACTTATTCGAATTCACATCGATAAGTCTTATTACGGAGATTTAGTATTTGAACTCGAAATCTGCAGGAGTATTTAAGCTCCACCACAACCCTCAGTGATCACTTCATTTGGTTTCTATCAAGAGCTTTATTAGTAGCCAATAAATTATTATGAGAGATTTAGTATTTGAACTCAAAATCTGCAGGACTACTTAAGCTACTCGAAATCTGCAGGAGTACTTAAGCTCCACCACAACCCTCAGTGATCACTTCATTTGGTTTCTATCAAGAGCTTTATTAGTAGCCGATAAATTAAAGAATTTAAGTTATATATATATATTGACAATATACATATTTTTATAGGCACAATATAATTAAACAAGTGTATAAATTATATATATACTAATAATGTAAAAATAAATAAATTATACTACCAATGAATATTAACCTGCGATAATTGTTACGTTATAGCGAGTTACTGATTAGTGTTTATCGTAACATATAGTCTTTCATCCAATCATTTAAACTAAATATAATCAGTAAGTATATAATATATGCATAATTCATTATGTTAAAGTAGATGTTTATTTTTATTTGTTCAGTTCAAAAAGCCAAGGAATAATTTACTATTTTAAACTTATTTAATCAGTATTATTAAGTATTGTTCATTTTTCAACATTTAGATGTAATAACTAGAGGTTATATAATAAAATTAGAGAGAACTGGTTAAAACATCCCCAAACTAACTACACCTAGCAATTAATACA
>JBDJHY010807328.1:4489-15242 GCA_039654485.1 Withania somnifera | reverse complement strand
ATTCATAAATATATTCCTGATGATTCTCATGTGATTCATTTTGAGTCTGTGACTTTGGACCCAGATTTGACTAATAAAGAGCTACTTGTGGATATTTTAGACAACCATGTTAGGAAGTTGAGGAATAATGAGATAGCTTTTATAAAAGTACAGTAAACACACCATTCAGTTAATGAAATTACTTGAGATATTAAGTTTAATATTTTTTCCAAATATCCTCAACTTTTTAGACTTTAGGTACTTTTTAATCTATTATGTTTGAGGAGGAAAATGATTTTTACAGGCCCCCATGGTCAAATTTAGCTTTTCCTTGTAAAATTACCATTTTCCCTCCTGAGTGTTGACTTAAGTCATATTTGATCAATTCATGTGGTTGGTTTTGAAACTAGAGCAAAAAGTTGATTGTTTTAAAATTTTCAATTTTTGCTAGCTTTTTAGTTGAAATAGTTGACTTTAGTCAATGCAACATTTGCAGCTTTGTATCTTAGAATGGAATTCTATCAGTTCCCTTTTCTCAAGAATGTCAAATTTAGTATAGGAGGAACTTTGTTTTCAGTTTAGGGTCTTCATGGTGATTTTAGCCCACTAGATGAGAAAGGGTTGAGTTTTTAGGTAAAAAAATTACTTTGATCAACATTTGATGACCGGTCATTTGAATTCAAATTTCATCAATTTATTGGATTCAGGAGATCATTTTTTCATTAGAAGAATGTTCGGAATTTTTTTTTGAAGCCTTGTGTGAATTTTGGTCTTTTTGAGCAATATTTCAATTTTTATCAACCGAGGCAGATATCGTATCAAAGAGCCTCAGATTAGCATTGTGATGGTTCCATTGTGTTATGAACAAAAATCAAAGTTTTCATAGAACTTGTATCAACCCATCTAGATAAGTATGCCTACACAGAACTATAAGGTTAAATATAGAAAACAATGAGTCAGTGAGAAGAAGTGAAGTTAGAATATAAGAATTCAACTAATAAACCATCCAAAGTCTGGTGTTTCTATGTACAAAACTCAAAACACTAAATAATAAAAAGCAAAGAAAAATACGTTAGTGTAAAATATCTTAAAATCCTCAAATAAAATCTAAGAGATAACAAAGAGGGATCCATAGAATCTGCCAAATGATAGGGCAACAACCTTGGTTGCTTCAAAATTAGGCCGCAAACTTTGATCAAGAAGAAGGGTCAAAGTCTACAAGGCTCCAAACCTATACAAGTGTAGAAAGCAAGGGATTGAGTACCACTATAAATCAATGGGTACTCGTAAAGGATCCCTGGTATGGCTCTAAAATGAAGTAGTGATGAGCACCCACTACCCGAACACACCAACCACAATCCTCCTAAACACCGAGTGGTGAATCATAATCCAAAAAAATATAACAATAAATACAAGACGGAGGGAAAATGTCAACGGTAAACCAGATAATTCGAATAATCAACTATAATTGAATTCATATTCAAACTGTGTGGTATCAAACACGACACCACTAGAAAACTCTAATAAAGCATCAATCATCAAGTGAAACTAATTTGAACCATGTCAAGTGCTACATCTTGTCCTTAGCCCATTTTAAGGCATGCCTCCCTTCTCATATCAGACCATAATTCATGAACACACTGAGTAATTTCTCTATAGTTTGTGGAAGAAGGCCTTAAGTACCTCGATTAGTCCCCGACGCACAACTCCACCTGTAGTCAGAAAGGTGCATCCTTGATATCAAAAAAAAATAGTAGGATGGCTATTAAAAGGAATAAGACACGGTATATGATTCGTCATTATAAATCTCACCAACATCAGGATACCGATACTTTTAAGACCAATCTTTCCATTTTAACTCATACAACATTTCTCATCAGTATCAAGGGGTTTTTTATTTCAATTTCATAAAAATATAAACTATCTCATCTCTTTAGGACTATAAGAAAGTATTAAAGTTTTATCATAATCAAACATCTCGAGCTTATAATGTCATCCAATTAATAGAATTAGTGGAGCAACTCAATATCAATAACAAAAAAGTATAATAGATAATCCACATCACACATGCTCACAAATTATGGTATTAATTATGTAAAGAAGTTAGTGTATGTGCAATTCCATGTAATGCAGCGCAGGCCTGAATCAGACAGCGATCCTTACTATTAGATCTTATATCAATATTATGACATTTCCAGGAATCGCATATCAGTCCTTCTCTTTCATGTCATAAATCAATATCATGACCATATTGGGAATAACTCTTCATCCCTGACCTTTCAAATCATATCTCAATATCATGATAACAATGAGAATAACACTTAGGCCCTTACATTTGTTATCATATTCCACATTGTATTTCTTTTTCAATTATATATATTTTGAAAATATTGGGAATTGCACATGAACCCTTGCCTTATAAATCGTGTCATTGTGTGCCTCATTAATCATATTTCATCTCAATGACCAATAAATGAGAAATATCAAATGCAAATCATGGAAAAAGGCAATAGCACATCAATTAATCAGTAAGGCCACTTATAGGCATAACATTAAAGAGGAATTGTATTAATCCAACTAAATCCATGAGTGAGATAAATCATGTAAGGAGGAAATCAAGTGAAATATAAATTTTTAGGCATCTCATGGACAAATAACTGTCACAACTTAATGGGGAATCAATTAATCAATAAATTCGTATCTATTTTAATCCCTATTTTTAACCCCACGTGTGTAGCCCATATATCCTAGTGATTACTCGTTACTTCACCCACACGAGTACCCTTTAGTAGTCCCCATAACTCTACATTTCAAGAAAATAACATACCAACACCAAGGACACTTTTTATAATAGCCACGAATCTCCACTAGTCTTAAAAGTGAAGAAGAGAATCAAGCGTAGGTCTTTACATTATGTTAACACTATGAATCCACGAAATCAAATCAAATATGAACTAAGCATGAGAAAATATGGAAAATAATATCTATATTAATATTTTTTATGTCGGTTCCAAAGTTGCCCCCCAAAATTTAAAATCAAAGCATAAAGGTAAATCTAAAATTTTCTTCAAAAATCATATTACCTATATTTTAGAGATCTCATGTCAAAACCTGATTTCCTAGGTTAAGATGGCAAGAGCAACGAAATCACTAGTCGTAGCTCATACTGGAATATGCACCAGGAAGATGTAGATTGTAGTATGTGTACTAGTCGTTGAATAAACAACTATCTAGTAGGCTTTAGAGGCCTATCGAGCAGATAACATGTATAACTATAATAGATAATAGAAAGGTAGATAAGGCAAGTTACAAAAATAAATAAGACAACACAAGGATCTAGCTATATAGAAAGAAGCAAGAAAGTAAATAGTAAGTAAACATCGCTAGCTATTTCACAGAGCAGGAACTTAGGTAAGGACAATAGGATATACATGAGATCCTTATCGAAGTATAATAAAAGTAATAGAAAGGCAAGTATAGAGAGGTAGATGGGTAGTGTACCAGTAAACTCAAGGACACAGAAGGGAAGTAAAAGTACACATAGATAAGCCCATAAAGTAGAGATGATCAACAATTAATAAACATACCTAACATTACCAGTATATTAAATAGAAAAGGCAGATAAAACCCTTCCAAGCCCCTATTAGAATTAAAGAGTACAAATAAGTCATGATCACCCATATGAATTCCCATACTACCAGAGATTTCATATACAAAACAAGTGTCGTAAAATAAAGACAATACAATAAAAATAATGCAGTAGTTCCTATGTCTGCTCCTCCGATTTCTCGTAGGCCCAGCAAGCAGTATCAATGGAAGACATTTGAACTGTATATACGCAATCTGACCTATATACCCGTACTAGTCGTATGAAGCCTAGAGACATGGTCCATGGAGGTGTGTTAACCTCATGACAATACCTAGAGTATATCTCACATCTAAGTATTAATAGCCATAATATTTCATCATTACCATATCAAGGAGTATTAAAAACTTAGCACTACAATGTCTAATGTCTCAGTAATTAAATTATCAACTCGATAAGTGCGATATCATAGAAAACTTTGTACTTACTGTCGAAGCTAAGGCAAACTCAAGTGCAAGATGTAGTGATAAATGATAGTAAATGGGCCAGGGTATGAAATCTAGTCTAAAACATGTAGAAATAGGATGAATAGGTGCCTAACATTTGGTTGGGTAAAAAACAAATAGATAACCTCTTAAGTTATTATTAATTATAAGAAAGTCCCATATTACAAATTTTAGTCTATTTATCCATTTATAACTAAAAACTGGCCTACAAGTTCATAAAGTCTCAAAAGTGGGTCAAAACAAGTCATGTCCTCGACATAACTTAACTCTCAACTAGACCTCTTGGCGCACACGTTGTATGAAAACGTAATCTCAGCCATATGTTACAGATATCCTGTCGCCCTACACAGGCTCAGTAGGTAACAACTAGCAGCACATAACAACTAGCTCAAACCCAAGGGTAAAACCTAAAAACCAACCCAAGCATCAAATTACTATACTTCGTGAGTCACCATACTCAGAAGGCCTACACTAGGTCAAAGGCATCATATTATACTAAATGCTATTAGAAAGAGATAGGAAAATTAAGAAGATAAGCGGATAGGAGTCACAGTGAAAACCTAGTATACCCAACCTAAAGATTCTAATTAAAACAATTACACAAGTTATACCCCAAGTGTAAGCCAAAGAAGCCTATATGTCATCCTGCCAAATGCAGGTGCAGTGCACGGGAATTAACTCATCTAATGCAAAAAATCTACAAACGAGATCAAGACTAGAAAATAGGAATCTACATGTCAATACAGTTCTACCAGTATAAGTTATAAAGAATTCAGGATTTGGCTAAAAATTCGGTCTAAAAAGGGCATGCGGGACCCTCTAACCACACTAAAAAATTGAAGTTGCCACAGGGATTCCTAAAATACTAAGAACTCAATTTTAGAGATTATGAACAATTCAAGTAAGAATTGGACTAAAAATTCTCGAAGAAGAAGATGAAGAAAGTTCTAAACTTTACATAATAAAGGCGATTAATCTAATGTACCAACAATCGAAAGACCAAGATAACCAAGCTAGAGTAGGACACAAGAAGATCAAATAGTCCCACTTAGGTAGCAAAGACATCACATAAAACAAGAATTCAACAATGATCAATAATGGAAGAAATTTCCATGGAAAATTTAAATTACTACGGAAGAAGAAGATTAAGGATTAGAAAGCAAACCAAATTACAATAGAACTGTGAGAACCAACTTAAAAATAACTTGTTCAAGATTACATATGATTTCAAGGAGTTTTCTAATCATAGAGAGAAGTTTTAGAGAGAATGAGCTAAGAAGAGATAACTGAATTTCTGATGGACTTGGCAATACATATTTCCATGCATGGTAACATCTGAAGAAAAAAAAGTTATAGGGGTGACATCGAAAGTGTGAATGAATGGACATATGGGAAAAGGATCTCCAACACACCTGACTTTTTAGGTGCGAACAACCCTCTGTAGGGTAGAGATCACATGTAAAACTTTCCTTGGGTCTCGTGTCTTCACAAGTGCGACCATACAACTCCAATAGGGAAATTGAAGGTGCAATTGCACCAGATGATTCGTGCACTTTCAATTCCAATAACATGGGAACTTCTTCAACAATGGTTCTAAATGAGTTGGGTCCTATACACATAAATGAATAGTTGTAAAATATAAAAATTGATATTCTGGACTCAATAATATAGTTGAAATCCAAGTATGAGGCCGTTTTGAAGAAATTTTAACCCAGTCAACACTTAACACCAAAATCACATCAAATCTAACTAACACATAAAAATATGCATGGACACCTCGGGAAGTGAATAAAAACTCTTCTTAACAAAAAGTTGGTATTCCCAGGATGGCATAGTGTAATTTCCAGTTTCATGCTCCAACCATCGAATGTTGACCAAAGTTAAACATTCAATTACCAACCAAATAACATCTTGTCAAATAAATAAACTCGTACAAAAATCCCTTAGATCCAAACCAAGGGTCTACCTAGACCAAAACCTATGTTCCAGAACAGATTGTCAAAATTTGATTCTCAGATCAACTTGCAGGAATTTTAGATTAAAGTCAGTGATTATCTAAGTTCTCGATTTAAAATAGGTAAAATGAAATATTTCTCAACTGAACTGCTAGGGGCTTAACTACTGGTTGTAATAAGTCATAAATTACCTAGCAGTTATTGGAATGCTCTAGAATATAAGAAAACATATAAACACAATAACGACCATAAGGGTCATCATAACATCCACTACTAGAAAGTACTTTCTTCCTTAAAAGTCATAAAAAAGGAAAAAAAGGAGGAGGTACCTAAAGACTCCAAAAACTACGGATACTACATCCACATCTCACTCTCGACCTCCTATATGGCCTTCATGACTAGATGGTGTCATAATACATCCTTAATTACAGGTATCTCACCCTAAACCTTCTAATATACCTATCTAGGATGGCAACCAACTCCTCAACAAATGATACACTCTCATCCAACTATCCTAAATCATATGTATCACATGAAACTCATGAAATATATAATAATGTATCATTGATACATAAAATATTGGATGGATGGAAGCTAACCGATAGGCAATATCCCTAGCTCTCTCATAAATAACAAATGACCTAGAGTACCTAAGTCCAATCTTTTCCCATCTAACAAACCTACTAAGATTGCACATAGGAGATACTTGAAGGACCACCCGATCACCAACCTTGAACTTTAAGGCATAAAGTCTATGATCTTCCAAAGCTCTTCTTCCTACTTTGTACTTCCTGCAATTGGTACTAAATCATATGAACCAAGTAAAGAGAGTATTGGAGTATATTTATAGTTAATTGCTAGCCTTAACACCATCAAACCACCCAATGGGTGACCTACACCTTCTACCATACAATGCTTCAACAGTGCTATCTGAATGCTTGAGTGGTAGCTATTATTATACTCAAAATCCAATACTTATGTCCTCATCGTGTACTTTATGGCCTGAATAGCCCTTTCAGACTAGCTATCTATCTGTAGGTGAAATTTGTGCTTAATTGATCCTTGGTACATAACCCATGCTGAAAGGTCCTCTAGAACTAATAGGTAAACTTTGCGCCACGGTCTTAGATTATCAATATCGGAATCCCATGTAACTAAACCACCTTTAAAGATTTATCTTAGTTAACTACTCTGTACTGTAAGATGAATGAACTAGGATGAAGTGAAATGACATTGTTAGCTTACCAAAAATAACTAAAATAGAGTCCCGGCCTCTAGAAGCACATCCAAAATCCTGTATAAAGTCCATAGTAACTTACTCCCTCTTCCATGTACGAATATGTAGTATTTTCATCAGACCACCTGGTCTTTGGTGGTTGAAAATAACATGGTGATAGTTCAAATATCGGGAAACCTACTCCATAATATCCCTCTTAAAACCACTCTACTAATATAGTTTCCTCAAGTCCCGATATATCTTTGTTGCACCTAGGTATATAGAATAACAAAAGTTATGAGTCTCCTGTAGAATCAACTAAAAAATATCAATCTGCGACATACATATAGGACTGTCATACCTTAAAACCCCATCAAAATAAATAGTAGCCCTATCAGCCTAACCACATAATACTTGATCACAGAGAGTACTCAACTGATGATCCTCAAACTAACACTATTGAATCTAATAAACTAGCAAAGATCGGGTCATAACATAAGATAAAATCCTCCCAGAATCTAGTGAATTACAATCTGACTAACCAGTTAGTTTAATACTAGACGTCTAAGGCTAACGCTCTTTCCAAAACTATCAATATTGGAAGACTTCTGGTAAAGAAATTCGCTACCACATTCGCCTTTGTTGGATGTATAAAATAGTAATATCATAATACTTGAGTAGCTCAATCCATTTCAACTATATTGAATTGAACTCTTGCTAGCTTATAATATACTGACGACTATGATGGTTAGTATATTTCTCTTAGGGAACTCCAAATAGCTAGTGTATACATGTCTTGAGCTTGAAAACTACCGCTAAAAACTCCAAGTCAAGAGTGGGGTAGTTGCACTGATGAATCTTTAACTCCCTTGAAACATATGTAATAACACGACCCTGCTACATTAGAACACTCCCTAAACCAACACATACTACACTACAATAAACAGAAAATCTCTAGCCCTCGATCTACAATGTCAAAACAAGTGCTTAATTGAATAACCTTATGCCCCATGAAACTTGCTTCAAATTTCCCTGACAACCAAAAAGGAACAACCTTCCTATTTTTTCTAGTCAATAGAGCTGCTATCAACAAAAATTCCTTAAAAAATGGTCTATAGTAACTTGAACCAACCAAAATACTGAACCATCAAAGAGATACATCGGTCTTGGAAAATCGACATTTTCTTGGATATTTGTTGGGTCTGCCATATCCCATCCTTAGAACAAGTCGTATGAATGTTATAGTCTCTAACCAAAACTCGTACTATGAGAACATGGAATAAATTTGAAGCTCTCTTAAAATCTAGAGAACAATCCTCAAGTGTTGTTCATGATCCTCTCTACTCTGCAAGTATACCTTGATATCATTGATAAATAAGATCATCAAAGAATCCAAATAGGGCTTGAGAAGCCTATGGATGAAGTCCATAAAGGCTGCAGGGGGCATTGTTAAACCTAATAGATATAAATAGGAACTCCTAATGACCGCAACAAGTCCTGAACACAGTCTTTGAGATATCCTATGTTTGAATCATTGGCTGATAATACCCTGACCTCAAATCAAACTTAGAAGACTTTACCGCACCCTGAATATAGTAAAATAGATTATCAATTCTCGATATCAGAAACTTTTTCTTAATCGCTGACTTATTAATCTACTGATAATCTATACATATACATATCGATCATCTTTTTTCTTAACAAACAACACTAGGGCACCCTATGAAGAAACACTTGGATGTATAAAACCCTTATCTAGAAGATCTTGGAGCGAAACTAGCTTCTTCAACTCAGCAGGATACATAGATATGGAGTAGTAAAAATAGGCTGGAGCCTGGCTCCAGCTCATAGAAAAATCAATATTACGCTTAGTTGGGAGGTCAGGTAGGTTGGTTATAAAAACATCTAGGAACCAAAAAATAATAAGCATAGACTTAGGAAAAGGAGAAGAAGCTCAAATATCACAAACATAAGATAAGTAAGCCAGAAATCCTCTTGCCACTAATTTACTAGCTTGAAGGCAGGAGATGATCCTTATCGATGTGTGGATGAAAGAACCTTGCCATAAAATAAATGATGCATCAGACACAACTGAGTAAATGATCTTGGTGTGAAAATTCAAAAGCACATGGTGAAGGGATAAATAGTCCATGCCCATTATAATATCAAAATCTAAAATATCTGACAACATTAGGTTGGTAAAAGTATCAAACCATCCAACATAAACCAAACAAGAACTCATAACCCCATCAACTACCAAAGAGTCTTGTACTGGGGTAGCAACAAATATTTGTACAAAAAAGGCTCACTAGCCAACCCTAAATATGTTGTAATGAAGGATGACACATAAGAGCAAGTAGAATAAGGATAAAAAATAGTTAAAGCTGATCTATGACATAAATAATTATAACTATTATAACAACATCTGAGGCCTCTCTCTCTAGCCTTCTAGGTATAGAATACAACTGGTGACCACCATGGGATCGACTACAACTATGTCTACTAGCCCTATCTCCCTTACCTCCACCATTTAGCACCTTCAAACTTGCCTCACCTCTACCCGGTAATGGCACTACTCTCAAAAGGTTGAACTGGCTGGGAAACATTCTAACTATGCCCCTCTTGGGATAGTATATGGTGTAATAACCCACAATATCACACTTAAAACAAGACCCATATGGCCTACTATCTGCATACCATAGTTTGAACCCGAATAGCTACCCTAGCTTGAAGACCAAGAACTACCCCTCGATGGATGACATGAAGGTTAAAGCCTAAACCTAGATAAAATATCTCTCAATTATGAAAGGAGGACTATACTATCCTACCAAACTAGCCCTATGAAAACTGTTGAAATTGACAACCACGACCCCTAGAGCAGAACCCTCTAAACACCCCTAATGTCAAGGTCTTTACACGCATGATTAATAGGCTCCATAGACTAGGAATGATAAACCATATTATGAAAGGATCGTCCCTCTAACACTAATAAATTTGTATCCTCTTGAAGCCTATCTCTCAACCTGGAAGAAAATCTAAAGAAGCGACCCTACTTCATAAGCATGAAATTAACTCCATACGCCGATAGTTTGTGATATCTAGACACATACTTAGAAAACCACATTGATTGCCACTCATGATTCCAAAAATGCTCCCTCGATCACACCCTGTTAGTCTGGTACATCATATTCTTCATAAACCTCTCATAAAACTCTAACCATGTTAACATAGGCATACCAACTATCTTAAAAATTATTTTTTCCCTCCATGACTGCTTCATTGTATCCCTGATGTGCTGGGAATTTAAGGCACTATATATCCAAAAAATAAAGATTTTTTATTATTGTTAACTGATATTCAGTGAACTTTATGTGTGTTTTCATTATTTGCAAAAAAATTTAAAACCAAAGAAGAGAGGAGGAAAATCTAGGGAAAATGGCATGTGTTATATAAGACGGGTAGACATACAGACCGTGCCTCGGTGGCACGAGCTGTGGGCCTGTTATTTAAA
>JBDJHY010807327.1:0-25503 GCA_039654485.1 Withania somnifera | reverse complement strand
GAATCATTTAAGTAAGAAATAATAGGGCCATTCGTATCTGTACATAATAAATGGTTACCTAGTCATATGAATGGCGTGCAACATTTCCTAGTAATTCTTAAGAGGATGTGAATAGTTCGTGGGCTTGAGATTTCCTCCACATGACTTCTTCAACGGGCATGGGACTTAATTCTACGAAGGAGACTATGTACTTTGTTGGTAATTAAATTGGATTTTGGATTACGTATGTATTGGAAATAAATTCCATTAAACTAGCTTCGCATTAGAAGAAATATGGTAGTACCGTGGTCTCAAGAGTGAACTTGTTAATGAGGTACTATTACTAGAGATACCCCTAGTCGATTTATAAGGACCAAATATTTGTATATATCATCCTGGTTACGAAGTGTAATGTAAAAATTATGTTCATATGACTTCCCCCAATAAGTAATAATAACATGTCTATGGTTAGAAAAATGAAGGATAAGTGTACTAACTATTGCATAAGGTATGTGTTCGTGGTTCCTACTCTGATCTATACTTTGGGTATAGAGGATTAGCACTGACTTTGAGTAAGGTTGAGAACAATATATTCGATACTTAGACTTTGTAATGATCAGCTAGATTGTAATAGTGGGATTAGAATAGATGGAGCTAGTAGTTTTGATTGAAACAATATTTTTCAGCTAGGAAGTATGTTAGAATTACACTTGAATGACACAAACCAAATATGTGCATACGACTTCCAGGTAGAAAGATATGTGATATGTCAAATCCCTTATACATAGGAATAGGGATGTTATATGTTTTTGAAGTTACATTGACCTAGATCATCTACACAATTAGTACAAAAAAGAGTAGATTATTATGTGTATGCATAGACTTCCACCAACTCGAATAGAGAAAACGTAGGGTTCATATGAGATATGCTTATAATAATTCATCAATTATAGCCCAATTAAGGGAAAAATGATTGATATGCTAATTGTTTCTTATTTTCTTTCTTTCATGGGAACAGAGTTGGAGAATCGTCATTTGTTATTAGCCGAACCTATCTACATAAGCCCAAAGTGGCTAACTCTTATATGTAGTAAAATATGATGTAAGAGCACAAACACTTGACATTTACATGTTTTTTATCCATAGATGAGAATTTACATATTATGGTGTTTTCAAGTTTCATCATTCAGTTGCATAGTTGAAACCTTATAAGGTACCAGAAATTGAGTGATGTACCACAAGCTAGTAATGAAGGTAAAGTTGTCCTCGACCTCCTACTCCTATAGAGGAACCATTGAGGATTCCTTAGGTTGCACAAAAACTTCTTATAGGTGTTCCCTTATTGTCCTCGACCTCCTACTCCAAGTTCCAATAAGGGAACACCTATAAGAAGAAGTCTTAGGGAATGAAGAGATTAGATATGAAAAAAATTATATATGATGGTTGCACTTAATATGGAGGAAAGGTTTTATAGAATTTTTCCTAGTCTCTAAAGGCTTTGGTTTTGTTACATAGTTAGCCATGTTACATGTCCAACTGAATGCATTTTCACCTTGTGGATCACCTTCTCACATATTAGGACCTTGTCACACATGTTACATATTTTATCAATTAGTTACCACAACTCACTTGTCTATATTTTTTATGCATTGAAGATTAATTGATCATATGCTAGTGCTCGTGGGTTATGTGTTCCCTATATCACTCGTCTACACATTACATGCTTCATAGACCAATTCCTTATTTGGTACATTCTTCATAGCCTACTTGCTTATTATAGGCCTTATAACTATCAGGTCATGCATCATATTATTCACTTGCTTATTTCATATGTGTATTTGTTTGTGTGTTAGTCTACCTACCCATGCAATATAGCCCATTTTATCAATGTGGTTTGTGTTTCATAGTTTACTTTCTTATATGGCTACATGTCTTGTAGTCTACCGCTTATATGCTATATATGTTTCCATAGCTTTAGTAACTATGCATCATTTTCTCAGTTCATCCATCTTTTACATGTGTTTTCCTACTATTCCACATACTACATGACTTATAATCTATCTACCTACATTCTACATGTGAGTAGCTCATCTGCTTATATACTACTTTATACTTTGTATTTACATCTGATACATGCTTTCATAATTTACTTGCAAAAAATCACACACTTCTGAAGTCCAATTTTCCATAGTTCATACACTTATTAGGTTCATAAGTTCATATGTTAAGTTCCCGTTTTATGCTAATCTCCTTATGTTTCATAGATTCTATGTGCCTTATTCATATATACCTATTTTTGCTTATTAATTAAAGTATCAAAACATGTAGGATAAGGTTCCCATATAACAAAATGAAGTGAGGATTTGGTAAGAAATGGTTAGGCATATTGGCAAGTTTTAACATGAACCTTACTCATAAACAAACGTGTTAGCATAATAACTTATCCAAAGGGGCGGCACAAAAATTTAGGTTCCATATTAACAACTCCTTGTTCTTATAAGATTCACCTGTGAAAAGCATCATAAGATTTAAAAGAGAATAAGTTGAGTCCCCTGATATGGTAGGCCGTATAATACAGGGTTACTTATAACTAGAACTATTATTTTAGGTGTCGATCTAGAAAATAGATAATTGGGACGCCCATTCTTTAATATGTTGTTAAAGATAGGAAAGTAAAACTATCATTTAAACAAGTCCCTGTAGCTATTTAGATTGTTAGTCCTGGGAGTAAGGCAAAAGATATAAAATGAGCCACTTAGAGAGTAGGATGCAATAAAGAAGCCTAAATACCTATCCTTAATCCTTATTTCCACTAGAATTTGTTTATTTGAGATCTAGCTCACATGTGATGTTCCTGGATATATTATTCATGTTTAAATTCTTTGATAGAGTGTGCTACTTGTCCAAGGATTAAAAGGAGGAATATTATAATAAATAGCCTATAGTGAACTAAGAGAGGGGTCATATTATTTCATGTGCAATATCCACCAAATGTACTATGAGGCTTGTCTATATATTCCTAGATATCTATCAAACTTTGGGATAATCCTAGTTACCAAGGGGGCTCAGGCAAACTTGAAAAATTCCAAAGTAGTTGTACCTTTCATTAGAGGACGAATGATCCAAAGAGGGGGAGGATATAACACCCCGTATTCTATGTATACTAATTGTATATAAAACATAATGTAGCTTTGTCTTATAGGTAGAAGGAATTGGTGTTTGATATGACTAGTGATGATAAAAAGGGGTTAGGAACTGCCTGTATGTTTCAGCGCAACACGGTTAAGTAATGTCAACTTTAAAATTATTGAAACTTGGGATCAAATCTGTTATTTGAAACTACAGTTTAAAGTGTTTAACTGTATATAAGTGTTAGGTTTAATTAAGGGGATTGCAGTCTAAAAAATGGAATAAAATATTAGGAACTAGCTTGACATATTCAACCTAACAGGTGAGTCACCTACTTGCTTAACTTAAATAGGTTAAGTAGTTGTGTCACCTACTAATGATGGTGTACCAAAGTTAGACTTATTCTAATAGGCTTAATTAGGGCCCAAACCTAGTAAAACAAAAGGAAAAATAAGTAGCCATCCCAACACCCAATCTGCCCTGACCCAGTAGGTTCAAATCCCACCATTAGAAGACAATATAAAGGTCAAGTAGGTGAATCACCTACTTTGACATTTGAACAACTTAGAATTTCAAGTAGGTGCATAACCTACTTGACATAAGATGGAGATGAAAATGAGCCTTAAAGAGGAGGTTGATGCAGTCCTTTTAAGGTATTAAATTAGCTCATTTCTCTGTATTTTCTCATACATAAATTAGATTAAGTAAGTTCCTCTCTAACTCTCTCTCTCTCTTGACAATAAATAACCACCCTATTTTCCTATTAGGGTTCTTCAACCTTTCTTGAAAAATAGCCTATAAAATCATCTCATCTCCTCCTTAGTTTTAAAATATAATAGAGAGTGATTCAAGGAAAGTAGAGATATAGGTTGTAAACAAGGTGCTGTCAATCCTTCCTAAATATCATTGTAAGAATCTCATAAAATAAGCTTGGATTCTTGTCCTAGTTTCATGGGATACTTGTACAAACTTTTCCTTTCCTATTTTTTCGTTTAGAGAAGGCTGCAAAACTATAACAGAGATATAATAACTTTTTAATACATTCAAGGTAAAATTCTACCCTAACTTCCAATTATTAGCTTATTTAAGCATTCTAGACATGTTGGTTTGCTGGAACTTATGGTATGGTGGTTGGAAGCTATGAGTTCAATTATTCTAGTTATACCATGATGTTGGGGGATATATTATTGTATTGATAAGTTTGCTATGTCGTGGATGTCTTTAGGAAAGCTTTGGTTAATGCTATGATGCAATAGATATGAAAGGTGTGACATTATGCACTTTTAATTAAGAGTTGTGTACGCTTGTTGTGCATTCCATGTTTGGTACTGTTAATTAGATATTTTGAAATTGGTAATATGTTAGGAGACTTCATGATATGATCATTTCATGTAGATAACTATAGCGTACTGTACATGTGTAAATTAGGGGAGTTTACAAACTCAATGTATGTCTACTATTTGGTAGGTTTCTTGTATATTATGAGCCTCTTGGTTAGCTGCTTATCTAGCTTTGATACTTGTCATTTTAATATAAGAAAAGGTGGTTGCTAAAAAGTAGAGGAAAATGTGTTGCGTTTACCTGAGTTGATGTATACAAGGTTATTTGATTTCCTATTCTTTGCCATGAAATCTAGTTTGTGTTACCAAGTAAGCTCTCTAAGTGCTTTTCCTTAAGTATGGCACATTATGGCAGCATATGAACTCCAATATAGCCACCGACCTGGTTTCAACTCCTTAATGTGTTAAAACGCTTTAATATATGCTTAATATTCACTTTGTGTGTCTACTTTCAATAGAAAGCTTAACCAGTTCCCTTTTTTGTTAAATAAGGACCGTGTGCTATTTTAACTATTAATCTTTTCATTGGTGTGTAACTTCTCCCTATACTAATGTTCCACCGTATATGATTTGAATATAGCTAATAGTCTTCTCCCATTCCTTAGTGCAGTAAAATGCCTCAATATATGGATATCACTAAATCTGAGCATCTATAGTTCCTAGTAAGGTAAAAAAAGAACTCCTTATCCATTAAGGCTTTAACTCTGGTCATATGTCTCTCATATATGAGTCGATAAGATCCTGTATTATACATTGTAAGTGTATTCATGTAATAGGGATACAAGTTGCCTGTTTGCTTGATTTTTGCTATAATTTTCCCGTTGATCATATGCTTCATTTGTCCATATGTTGACATTTCCCCCTTCATTTAGCTACTGTATCACCATTAAGATTTCTTATCTTTTGGCTTGACCGAGTTATCTTCACTTTATATGCACTTATGCTTCCATTGGGAACCTTAAAGTATTCATTGTGTCATTTTAACTTAAATCTTGTATTGTAGGCATAATTATTTCCTACATCATTGTTACTGTCTTGAGTTCGTATTCACATGTTCTCAGTACTGGTTTGTAGTCCCAAAAGGTCAATAATACTATGACCACCTAAATAACAATCTCAAATAATAAAGAGGTGAAGTAAAACAAATCTAATTATATATGGGTGGTAGCTCGGAGAAAAGGCCTAGCATGGGTTGATCCCAATGTACTGACTTTGAGTGGTATCCAAGGGGTGGAAGGAACACCTTGCATGGGTTGATCCCAACATTAGGAGTGGTATCCCAAGGGTGAAAGGAAAGCCTAGCATAGGTCGATCTCGATTTATATATTTATGAGGATTGTAACCCTAAGTCAAAATGCCTAACAGGGGTCATCCTCTTTTACCATTAATCAGTTGGTCACATATAACACATGGCTACAAAGATTATAAAGAAAATCAAAGAGGAGTAAAGGAAATAATATAATATACATGATCTCGCAAGTGTAAGTAAAGGTGGTCTTTCATTATTATCTATATATTTTCTTATTACCTGATTTCATTGAGCTTTAGTTTCACAAATTATTACTGTATGTTGTACATATTCAGTATATTCCTTCATATTGATGTCCCTCATAGGGACCTGCATTTCATGCTTCAGGTACAGGTACTCCAATAGGTAGATCTCCTTAATAGAGGCACAAGACACTCAACTATTATTGGTGAGCTCTAGTTTGATTTGGGCCTTCACTGAGTCTTCAGTTTATATTTTTATAGTTATTCAATTATGGATTCTAGTAGAGGCTTTCTAGACATTGTAAAAGTGTCATATATATGGTTTTATTGTCATTTGTCTTGATTATTTAGTCAGTTGGGTCATATAACTAGCCTCTTATTAGTAGTTATACTTGTACAGTGGTCCATTTTCTCAACGTAGGTAATTTATATAGCATGTGTTCGTATGGTGCTTGTCCGCCTCACCTTGAGGCAAGACGTGATAGTATTATGGTGCCTTGTTGTTCATCTTTTCGCTAGTTTTACATCTAAACTCTCGCCATTTATTGCTAAATTCTAACTGAAATTCTTGTTTTTTCTCTTGATTTTGTGGGATATTTTGAGACCCCAAATGAGTCCCATTTACTCTCAATTTTTGAGTATGCGTCCCTTTCCTTGTGTGTGACCTATCAGTGAATTTTATTTATTTTTCCGTTAGCGGACCCAAGGGATTAAATTTTGACTCGATTATGGCCGAATTTTATATTTTTAATATGGGTGTCTTTCTTCTTGTCTTGGCACCAATATTATTTTTTGATATCGTGGTATAATTCTAACGGCTTCAGATTTGTAGTTCGACTGATAGGTAGGTTATGAATTCTTTTATTCAGACTTAGCTTAGTTGAGTAGTAGATTACATAGTTTGTTTGTTGGATTGTGGATTTGTAGGGTAGGCTTACGTTTTAATTTATTATTTTTTTATCCTATGGCCCATTTGAGGATATTAGAATAAACTGTACAATCGAGCCTTAGTTAAGGATGCCTTACCTAATTTAGGTGCTATTATTTAGTTTAGGGCTCGGAGTGGAATCCTTAGTCTAGATAAAAATAGACTCTTCCTAAAAAGGGTTTCTTTTTGTTAATTGAATTGGTTTATTTCCATTTATCTCGGTGTTTAGTATTGTGGACTCGAGGTCAAGGTTTTGGTAACGACTGGACTTCAAGTTTGTATGATTGTGATTTAAAGAGTGGTTTTACTCGTTTAGTGAATTCCTATATATGTACATAGATGTACAGTTTTATTTGATCATCCCCATTCATACATGCATATTCATAGACTGTGGTCAGAAAGGAAGTTATTAGGCTTCAATTTTAAAAAGAAAATTGTACCACTTATATGAATGATTTTGGGCCCTTGAGTAGAGTATACCACCTTTACCATGTATTTTGAAACTTTGTAAAGAAATATAATATTTTCTACATATACTAAATCTTTAGGGAAATGTATTACATGTTTTTCCAGTTTTGATTTTTTAAAGGGATTATACCCCTTTTAAATTCAGACTTGAGGTTTTACTTACTTTTCTTTCCTATTTGAGGGACTTATTTACTGATCCATCAAGAGTGGATCTAGGTTTTAATTTACTTTTCTATATATATGAAGGGAGATTGAGGTATTGTCGAATGGCTTATGGAGGACTGGCTCAAGGTCTAGTGTTTCGATGCATTGGCCACATGTTGTTTGCATCATGTCATACTACATCTTGCTTCTCTATTACCCTTATATTGGGTGTATTACTACTATTATTATTTTCCTTGTTGTTTTTGTTATGCCTTAGATTGCTAGACCTTTTTTCCCTAATCCTGCTCATTTGGGAGTTGCTTACTTAGAGTTGTGGTGGATACTGAGTGTCCAGATGCTTAGAAATTTATGTACTATATTTAGTATATGTATTTTTTATACTTTTCACAAAATTTTAGCATTATATCACTTATTCCTATACTTAGTGGATCTTGTATTAGTGACACTAGGTCTGGGTTGGTTTCTATTATACCTTTTGTCTTTTTCTCATTTCTATAAGAGCTTATTTTGCATATCTAGTACAAGTACTTGTATATATGTGAAGTCTATTCTGTTTATGTATTTTCTAGGTTGGCTTGCCTAGTGTAGGGTTATGACAGGAGACATCATGGCCTGATTTTAGGTTGTAATAGTTTGGTATCTGAGTATAGGTTCACCGATCTTACTGTTACAAAAGTAAGTGTAAAGTAAAGTCTGGAGGATTTTTACGATGACATTTGTATCCTATATTTAGGAGTCTATAGGTCTTTCTTAGGAAGATTATGTTATTTGACTCCTTATCTTGCACTTTTATTCCAATTGGGTTTGGAAATCTCATTTGTTCCACTCTTTCGTAGATAGTTAGGCAGAGAGATACAAGGGGAAGGGAAGAGGCCTCTATTCCTACAGCTAAGGCTCCAAATAGGTTCCCAGGTATAGGTTGATCTCTAGGTCTAGGCCAAGCTCAAGCTATAGCACCAGCTCGGGGCTAGGCTAGAGAGTCGTCACTAGAGCATGAGATTGATCCAGAGATAGTGGAAAATAATCCACCTTCTGGGTTAGGGACAAGCACCAACTTCACCTAGATTTGTTTTTATTGCAGCAATTCAGACACCATGGTTTAAATATTAAGCTTTCTAGAGAGTATGTCATAGGTAGGAGCGGTGTCCAGTACTTTGAGTGTCCCTCAAGCTAGTGATGGGGTCAACTGAGGGAGTAGCAAATGTTGGTTAGGGTTTAGGGGTGCAAACTACTGATGTGTCTCCCCATTTGGAGGTGTTACCAATGTTGATAGTTCCTGATAGATTACAGCCCAACCAACAATGACTATGAAGGAGAAAAAGATACTGTGTTGGTTTATCATATTGGGTCCTCCCAGGTTCTCAAGTGCTCTAACAAAGAATGCCTATGAGTTTCTAGTATACTGTGAGGAGATATTTCATAACCTCCACATTATAGATTCATACAAGGTTGATTGTACTACAATATAGATGGATGTGTCAGTTATACAGTGGTAGAGAGCTTATATTTAGTGCAGACTAGTCAAATCCCCTCAATGACCTAGGTATAATTCTTTGAGGCTTTTTGTTCTCCATAGCATAAGGAAGTGATTGAGGGATGAGCTCACAGATCTTCAGTAGGGCTTCATTTTAATTTTTTAGTATGAGTCGCTACTTTATAAGTTGCAAAGATATGCAACAATGACTATGCCTACAGAACATAAGCAGGTGTGTAGATTTGTCATAGGGTCGAGTTACAACTTCGATTAGCTTGGATATATGGAATCTTATGGTTGCACTTTTATAAGAGTGGTTGACAATGTATAGACTATTAAGGAGATACATTACAAGTCCCATAAGGGCAACAATAAATGGTTCCCATTACTGAGCTAGGGTTTTACTGAAGAGGTTATCAATAGTAGTATGTTTAATTGAATAGACCGATTCAACATGCACTAAATTATAGATGGGGGCATTTGATTCCTGTTATTCAGTGTGATTGAGCCATAGGTTATACTTCAAGGGATGCTTATTTGAGGTATTCAGGCTGTGGTGGCCATTCTGGTTTGGTAGGGCCGTCTTGTTAGGGTGATCCTTATAGAGGGTGTTACTAGTGTGAGGAGTTGGGGAATTTTCTCCATGGGTTGTCCCAGACCCAAATAGCATAGGTAGTAGGTTAGGTGTGTTCAGGCCCTCAAGGATTCATTGCCACCTGTCAGAGTTGGTATACAGGGTAGAAGAAAAGGACTCTAGAGTGTTAGAGGTGGAGTTTATTTAGGTGGAGCAGGCGGTAAGTCCATTACTAATCTCGTAGGTGGGTGTATTCACTGTTATGCCTTTTAATATCAGTCAAAAGCAGAAGCTTCAAAAATTATAGGTACAATCTCCATTTTTCATTAGCCATCTTCTATGTTATTTGATAACATATTCATATGTGTGTACCTACTTTTCTACTCAACTTGGTCTTTCTAGCAAGCTATTACTTGTGACTAGGTATGTTTATACTCTCATAGGTGATTATTTAGTAGTGGATTAGGTATTTAGGTTCTATGTGGTGACTATTCAGGAGTATGACACTTGTGTTCATCTGATTGTCTTATATATAGTTGAATTTGATGCAATTCTAGTCATGGATTGGTTATCCCCTTATCATACGATCTTGGATTTCTTTACCAAGAGATGTCTAGAGTCTCTTTGGTTGTTTGGAAGGGCACTGATGGTCATTCACTAAAGGAGATCATATGTTATATTCTGGCAAAGAGGTTGGTATTGAAGAGGAATTTTTCTTATCATGCTTTTTTCGTGATACTAGCACCAACACTCCTTCACTAGACTCGAGTATTGATGGGTTGCAAGTTTGTTGTTGTCTTCCTTGTTGATTTTCTGGGACTTATGCTCGAATTAGACATTGACTTAGGTATTGATTTTGAGTTGGAATTCATCTTATTTATATTCTTTCATATCTTATGGATCCAGATAAGATGAAGGAGCTTAAGGAGAAGCTTCAATATCTCTTAGACAAGGGCTTTATTCATCCTAGTGTGTATCCATAGGGTGCTCCTATCTTGTTTGTGAAGGAAAATAATAGGTGTATGCATATGTGTATTGACTATCAACAGTTGAATAAGGTGGCTATTAATAATAAATATTTGATATCGTTTATTCATGATCTATTTGACTAGCTTCATGATGTAACTGTGGTTTCTAAATTGATTAGAGATTAGGCTATCATTAGTTAATGATCATGGTAGAGGACATTTCTATGACTTTCTTTAGGACTTACTATGTCCATTACATGCTCTTAGTCATGTCTTTTGGATTACCAATGCCCCAGTAGTGTTCATGGATTTGATGAACCGTGTATTCAATACTTATTTGGAATCTTTTGTCACTGTAATCATTGATAACATCCTAATCTACTCAGGGAGTAGGGAGGAGCATGAGCAACATTTTAGGATTCTGCTCCAGACTTTACAAAATTAGAGATTGTATGCTAAGTTCTCTAAGTGTGATTTCTAGCCCAAGTCTATGGAATTCTTGGGGAGGTAGTTTCTAATGATAGGATTATGGTGGATCTGAAAAAGGTTGAGGTAGTTAGTGATTGGTCTAGGCATACTTCTCCTTCTGAGGTTCACAACTTTATTGGGTTGGCAAGTTACTACAAATGATTTGTAGAGGAATTTTCTTCTATTGCAGCTCCATTGACCAGTTGATTAAGAAGGATGTTCCATTTCAATGGTCCGATGAGTGTGAGAATTTCTGAGGCTCAAGCCATTATCACTCCTACTCTCATCTTGGATTTTCTAGTTAAGGGTCATGGGTTTACTGTATATTATAATGCTTTGAGAATTGGTATGGGTTGTGTGCTGGTGCAACAGGGCAGAATAATAGCATTTGCTTCCAGGAAACTAAAGGTATATGAGTGAAACTACCCTACGAATGATTTGGAATTGGCAGTAACAGTGTTGGGGCTTAAGATTTAGAGACATTATTTCTATGGTGTTCATTTTGATATATTCACCAACCATCGTAGCTAAGAGTATCTTTAATCAGAAGGACCTTAATTTAATATAGAGTAGGTGGTTGAAGTTGCTTTTAGACTATTATTATAATGACTTGCTCGGCCATTTCCTTGCTTCTTTCCTTTTCCTGTACTTAGAGCCATTTGGGAGTTTCCCCAAGTCATTCATGACTTTCTGGGACCATTAGTTTGATGCCATGGGACTCGTTCCCTCGTTATCTCAGTTTCTCTATTTTGACGTTTTGATTTTAAAACAGTGAAACTTGAGAGTGAAATAGTGGTAAATATGCTCGGAATTGATTTTCAACATTTTCATTAACTCTGGAATATCGACTTTGGTCTAGATGGACTTTAAGTCCATGTCTAGGACCCTTGCATTTTAAGTTAGCTGTGCTGCAGAATGTTGGCCTAAACTGCTTGGGTTTGTGGTAAGTTGGACTTTTTTCTTCTTCAGCTGGGCCCAAGTGCGTCAATATATATATGTGCCATGATGTGATTTAAAGCATTCAGCTATTTTTCCCACTTCCCCTTCCCTACATTTTCTCTCGTCCAGTCTGTTGTTTGAAGCTCTGAACCCAACCAACCTGAAGGGGGATCCCCAGTCCCAGGCTCACGATTGTTCCTTTTGATAAGGGTGAGTCTCTTCTTTTCCCTTTCTTTAAAGGTAGTAACTTTTATCCATGGCTGAGGATCTGGCAAAGTGTAGCTGTAGCTCATTATCTATATTTATGGGGATTAATTGTTATATCTTTAATTTCTTGTGGGCTTATGTCGATGCATGGGTTTCATCTTGCTACTTCTATATTGTTAAAAACCCAGTTGGTTCTAGTTTAGCGCATGAGTCCAGCCTGTATTGTGCTATTGGTTAATTCTTTCTGGTTATGGCTGAAATTGTGAGTTCCAGAATGCAAATGCTATTTGTTGTTAGTTCCCAATTGGTCGCAAGTTAATGCAGCAACACCAGCTTGAGGATATGGAATACCTTTTCCCAGTTTTTGTTTATAGATGTATTCTTCTTTTCTCGAATTGATTGTAGACATTTTACCCTTTTTTCTCCCAGTTGGTTTATGAGAAAATTCTGGAATTTATTTCTCTATGATGCTCCTCCTCCAAGGTTTATGTTTTGGTTTGGTTAGAATTAGCCCCTTGATGCTTGCTCTAGACCCCTCAAAGGCTCCCCGCTTCTAGAATGGTAGTTGCAGGAACTCGGGCTTCTCCAAGACCTTGGGGTCGCCTTGCTAAAGTCATGTAGTGAGGCCACTTTGCCAGTCCTTCTGGTGAGGTCGCTATGCCAAAGTTGCTATAGTGAGGTCGATGTGGCAAGGTCATTATGAGTCCTTGTGGTGAGGTTGCCTTGTCGGTCTTGACATGTTGAAGTCGTCTGGCGAGGCCACCGAGGTTTCCCACACAAGGCACCCCTAGAGAGGTCTCGCCAGCATCGTGATGGTCAACCAGGCCATCTTAGTGAGGTATTCCTAATGAAGTCATTTGGCCAAGCCATCTTAGTGAGGTCGTCCCCATGAGGTCACCCCGGCGGGGTCTGTCCATCAATCTCTTGCTCATAGAGAGGGCTTCGCCCTCCACCCCAGCTTGGATTATACCATTTATCTCTCCCTGAGCGCATTCACTGACCACGAGGTCCCCCAAGTTGAGGGCTACGCACGCCAGGGCTTTTAGCTAGGTCACCGAGATGGGAAGTCCACCTCCCACCCTGTGTTACTTGTTAATGAGCCTTATGATTCATATGTTGACCCCTATGTTTGTGACTTGTATAGTTATAGACGACGTTGATCTCGCTGGAGCTCCAAATTCACCAGACGCGCACTCCAGAGGTTTCTGCCGGCACTGAAGTAGGCTAGATTTCTTTGTGCAGTACAGACTGGGTTAATATTATGATGTTTTTGTATGGATAGTAGTGTGTGCGGGGTTTCTTTTATTGATCTTGTCTTATTTAATATTATCTGATGTAGACTCTGGGGGCCCATTAAAGGGAATAGAGGGCGAAGGGCTATGCTACGAGGCTTGGCCACCGTGTGGAGGCTAATAACCTCGGTAGTCGTCTTAGTTAATTAGTCATCTCTGATTATGCACGACGAGTGTGGTATGATGAGCTCTTAGCTGGTGGCCTTTGGTCGATCCTAGACTGTGGTTACCTTTCACCCTAAATGATATTTACTTTACCATTACTGCTGTAATATTTCATTTATTTATATTCACTGTTTAGATCTGGATCCTCAGAACTATACTGATACTCTCATTTCTATATTGATATGTTAAACTGTGTGGATACTAAAGGGCTGGGCCCTCGATGGTAATTATATTGATGCTAACAGGGGGTGTGCGTCTGGTGATGTTATTGATGCTGACAGGGGGTGTGCGCCCGGTGATGATATTGACGCAAACGGGGGTGTACATCTAGTGATAATATTGATGCTGACATGGAGTGTACATTCGTTGATGATATTAACGCTGATAGAGGGTGTGCATTTGGTGATGATAATGGCACTGACAGGGTGTGTGTCTGGCACTGACAGGGGGTGTGTGCTCATGTTGTTACTGTTATTTAACTTTCTATGCCCCTGTGTATTGCTTTAGGTATGGTGTGTTCTCACCTAGCTTAATGAGGGAGTCATGGTGGGTTTTGTTGTGCTATTTTTGCCTACCGACATTATGGGAATGTTAGGTAGGTTATGTTATGCTAGTTGTACTTTCTGGTGGTATGGGACGCCGCTGGGTTCTTGTGTGTTTACTTATTCTCTTCTTTTAATAGTACCCTTCTATTCGATCCCTATCATGGTTCTTACGATTCTTGGCATCACAGTTAATGAGATTTGGTCGAGCCGGAGTGCAGGTATATTTCTTTACCTCATTATGGTTTTTGGATTTAGAACCTTGTCATTGTATTTATTATGTCTAGCCCTGTAGCTTATACTATTACTTTTGATATCTTACTTTTCTATCAATTATTAGCCACTCTTTCTTTATTATTTCTTTGCTATTGTTGACTTGTTTACTTCCTCTTTTTATACTAGCATATTATTCTTAACCCAGTCGACCGATAATGTCTACTGGGTACCTTTTTTGCTACTCATACTACACTTCTGTGCCTTTTTCGTGGTTATCAGTGATTTAGAGATCGTGCGGAGTAGACTCAGAAGATTAGCGGAGATTATGGTGAGTTTGTCGTTCGAGTCGATCATAGTTTCCTTCACTTAGCTTGCTTCACTAGGTTCATAGCAATCCCTGTACTGTATTACCTAATAGGGAAGCTGTTGTATTTTTGTATCTTTTGTTTATATTATGTAGTAGCTCCATATGCTACTGACACCAGGTTTTGGGGATTCGAGTTTTTTATAGCTTTTTGTTGGCTTCTGCTATTATGTATCGTTTATTGTTCCTTTATTATTTTTGGTTGTTCTAAGAGTTATAGCCCATTGCACGCAGCTCCGGGTTGTAAGGATAGGCTTGTCTACAGGAGCGACGTTGACGCCATCATGACCTAGGATTTTGGGTTGTGACAATTATATCTCTATTTTTTACCATCCCGGCAAGGCAAATATATTAACGGATGCCTTGATCCAGAAGGTGTTGAGTATTAGGAGTTTGGCATTCTGTATAGTTACATAAGAGGCCTTTGGATTTGGATGTCCAGTTTTTGTCCAATAGGTTGGTTCATATTGATATTCCTAAACTCTAGATGATTTTAGCTTATGTTAAGGCTTGATTTTTGTTGTTGGATTACATTTTGAAGTAGAAATTCAAGGATCTTAGATCGAGGGAGATCCTAGATAGGGCATTTAGGGGTGATTCTAGGGGGAAACCTTGGACCCTAAGGGTGTTTGAAGGAACAAAAGATGTATTTATGTTCTGAAAGTTGGATACCTAGTTAGACAAATTTTGGAGGAATTGTTCCAGATATTCATTCATCTAGGGAAAGATAAGATATACAGGGACTTGAGACAGAATTACTGGTGATGTTGGATAAAAAGAGATATTGTAGACTTTGTGTCTTGGTGCTTAAACTATCAGGAGGTGAAGTTCAAGAACTTGAGGCCTAGTCGGCTGACTCCAAGTCTACCCATTCCTAGGTGGAAGTGAGAGCGAATAGCAATGGACTTATAGTTATTTTACTATGTACTTGTTGACGTTCAATTCTATTTAGGTAATTATTGTTAGGTTTACCAAGTTCGCTCATTTTCTACCTATTCAGTGTTTTTACAATTTATGGGGTGCAAGTTTCTATTATTTTTATTATGGTACTAATTTCACTTTATATTTATGGAAGTTTATTTAATGGTAGATGGGCACCAGGTTGAGCTTAGTACAATATTTCACCCTCAGACTAATAGGCAGCCTGAACTGACTATTCAGGTTCAATAAGACATATTGGGGGATTGTATGATTTATTTTGGAGATCTGTGGGACCATTTATTAGCCTTAAAAGAGTTACCATATAATAAAAGCTACCATTTGAGTATTCGGTCGCTCTATTTGAAGAGTTATATAGTAGGGGTTATAGGTCTCTGGTTGGTTTGGGTGGTTTGATGCATTTGATGTTAGGCAGTGGGGCATGGACCTGCTATGTGATTCTATGGATAGGGTGCAGGTGATACATGATAGGTTTTGGGTATCTCAAAGTAGGCAGAAGAGTTATGTTGATCGTACGATACAAGCCTTAGAGTTTTGAGTTAGTGATCGAGTGTTTCTGCAAGGTGTGTGATATGTTGTGAGTTTATGGCACTTTTAATGCATAAAATGAGGAGTTTTTGTATGTTGTTAAGAGTGTTTTATTGTATATGTGAGTTTTTTTTGTTTAAGTTTCAAGAAAATAGGTTTGTAAGTGTTTTGGAATAAATTGTGAAATTTGCTGTTAAAAGGGCTTGTGGAAAGACGTACAAGTCATGGCTTGACCATACGACTCGTACTGCATGTTCGTGAAACAAGGCGCTGAAATATGGTAAATAAAGATGTTTGGAATGAAAGGAGGTACGATTCATGACCTTATTGTACGACTTGTACCATGTCGCGTGAAAGTGAAATACAAGACATTTCTAAGTGAAGAAAGTTCATATGAGTGGTGCCCAAAAGTCATGACTCAAGGGTACGACTCGTGAAACTGTCTTACACCAATGGGAGTTAGCTGCTGAGTTACTGGGAAAAGAGAAGCATGAAATCTCCTATGAGTCGTACCTTGGTTTCACGAGTCATGGAATGACTCGTGGGAGGATATAACCGATTTGAAGCAAAACAGCAACCATAGGACGTAGGATCAAACAATAACTCATGGTCACTTTGTACGACTCGTGGAATGCTGCCGACCTAGTTTTCCTAGTTTATTTAGGATAGGTTTTCATTTGTTCTATAGACACATTACCCTGGGTTTTGTGTTAGGGTTTTGCTACTTGGATATATTTTTGAGTACTTTGAAAGTTTTGAAAGACTGCTTTAGCATTGTTGTTGATGTTTGCTCTTAATATTATTCGAAGACTTTACTCCAGCTCCATCATTCTATGATTTTATAATTTTGTGATTGTAAGTCTTATTGTTTTGAATTATATGCAGATTCTTAATATTATTACCATGATCATGAGTGGCTAAAACTCTCACAACTAGGGTTGTGGAATTGTGATGAATTAACAACCTAGATTTAAGTACTTAGTAATTCTAAATGGGTCGGCATGCATTTATAGTTTAATTCTTTATATTATTGATTTTTAATGAGTGCACACATTAAAACCAACTTTAAGGCTTAATTTCTTAAAAAGGAGGTAAGAAATAAGAAAATAAAATAATCAACAAAAAATTGGGGTTTATCTCCATCTTAGGACTTGAGCCATAACTAGAATAGTCTATTTGGAATCTAAGGCTAGCGATAGTATGGAAAACATTTTGAGACCAAGAAATGTTAAGTGATATAATCTTAATAAGGCCGGGAGACATTTAGGTGTAATTAACTAGTCATATTTTGCATGCTAAGCACTGGAATAGATTACTAGTACAATTAAACTAGGAAGTTAGGAAATCATGGAATCCCAACCCTAGTGTCATAAACACCATTGTTAAATCATAAAAACATAATCAAACATTACTAAACATTACTTATTTACTGTTTTAATTCCCCCCTCGGAAGTAACAACTCTAAGTTGACTTAACTTCTAACCGATGTATTCTTTGCCATATCCTTGTGGGATCGACCCCAACCTTTGTTGGGTTCTATATTTGTTAGTGATCGCTTCATATCTCTTAATCGAGGTGTACCTTTGGGCGCATCAAATTTTGGTGATGTTGCCGAGGAATACAACTTTAAAATAGTCTATTAGATTTATTTCAACTTATTGTTCTTTCTTGATTTTACTTTTTTTTTTATTTGTCTCGGGCACAATGGCTCAACACACTTAAAGTTTACCAAATAGTCCATGAGGTCCTGTTAATATCAAACAACTCATTGAGTTGAATGTTTCATAGCAAGCTGATGCCCAAGACAAGGTCGAAGATGAGGAAAACTTGCTAGCTGATGCTGGAGAAGCCCCGAGATTAGCTTAAATTCAAGCTCCCCAATCGCATATCAAATCCTATCAGACCACCTGTTCTGGTTTGAGAGTCCCAGATCGATGTGTTTTCATATACTGGAGCAATTGTAGTGCCTCTTCTCAGGGGAAATACTAAGTTCGATGTCACAAGTACTATGATACAGCTGTTGAACACCAAGTGATTGTTCATTGGTATGCTTGGAGAGGATTAAAATTAGAAGTGTTGAACTTCACTAGGATCTGTTCTGATTTTACTTTGCCAAGGGTGCCTCGGGAAGCTATTAGACTGAGGTTGTTTCCCTTTTCTCTAATAGGGGAGGCAACCATATGGTTGAATGAATTTCCCAAGTCTGTTATTCATACTGGGGATGAGTTATGGTAGCCTTCCTTGCTAGATTCTTTCCACCATCTAAGATTCTGCAGTTGAGGGATTATATTATCCATTTCAAGCAGTTACCAAGAGAAACAATGCAGTTAGGGTTTAAGAAGAACTTGAATCAATGTCTGTGATCTTGAAGCAATGTTTCTACTATTCTCTAAAACTCTTTGAAAAATTCTATGGCAGACAATATTGTTGGAGGCTCGCTGATGGGTCTCAACTATGTTGTGGCAAGCCAATTATTGGATGATATGAAAAAGACTAATAGGGTTTTGCACACTAGAGATTCTAAGTTTGCATCTGGGTATAACCATTATGAGAAGTCTGCAGAGAAAAGAAAGAGAGAAGAGGAAAAAGACTAGGATACGGCTCATTTGAAAACTCGGATAGAATTGATGGCAAAGCATCTCATGGGAGCTAATCCACAATCTATTTAGAATGTAAATGTTGCAGCCATATAGGATAAGGATTCTAAGTTTGTGAATCATATGGGGGATTACCAAGGCAGAGGTTACTAAGTTCAAAAATTTTGTAGAGAAAGAGATGACTACATAAAGGATGATTTCTGCAAGGATGATTTTAGGAGAGATGCGTACAACAAGGACAGAGGTCTATATGTTCCCCCAAAGGGTAGAGATCAAGCTTCAGGCAAGCCTTAAAAGATAGAGGAGATGCTTGATAGGGCATTGAAAAAGGTGGAATCATATGATCAAGGCATAAACTAGATGCAGAATGACATGGCAGTTATGACACAGTTAGTCGATTCTCATAGTATAGCATTAAGCAATTGGAGTAGCAAATGGGAAAATTATCTGCAACTATAAATTATAGGCAGAGGGGTTCATTACCTAGTGATAGCTTTCCTAACTCAAGGAAAGATAGTCATTATATAGCCACACTACTCCAAGCGGGAAGGCTACAATAGACCCATCGATGCTAGTGTCTAAAAACAAAGAGATGTTAATATTGAAGTTGAACTTGCTAATGAAAATAAAGAGACTGAGGAGCTAGTAAATGCTGAGAAACAGAAAAGTGGAGATCAAGAGTCTCCAAGAGTTTTTGATGAGACAAATGCAGAAAAGAGGAAGGACAAGGAGGCTTCAAAGCCTATGATACCAATTATGATGCCTCCTCTACCCTTTCCACAACACCTAAAAAAGAAAGTGGAAGATGGAAAATTCCATAAATTCATTAGTATGTTGAATAAGTTGTTTGTGAATATTCCATTGGTTAAGTCCCTGGTGCATATGTTAGGGTATGAAATATTTGGTGACCAGAAAGAGTACTGTGAGTCTTGATCCTACTGATAATTTGAATCATTGTTGTGCAATTGTTTTGAATTCTCTAGTGCAGGAAAAGAAAGATCGTGGAGCGTTCACCATTCCTTGCACCATTGGAGTATTTAATTTTGTGAAACATCCATATTATTTGGGAGAAAATATTAATTTGATCCCCAAAACTCACGAATATGCAGTTATTGATGGCAGATCGCCTGGTGAAGAAGTTAGTTGGTATTCTATATGATGTTCTGGTGAAAGTTGTCTTTTATATTTCCATTTGATTTTGTGGTACTAGATTGTGAAGTTTTCTTTAAGGTTCCCATTATCTTGGGGTGACCATTCTTGGTTACTGGAAGGGCACTTGTCGACATGGAGAGAGGAGAGCTGAAATTCAGACTAAATGATGAAAAAGTGAGTTTCCATGTATGTAGATCTATAAAGCAACCCAAATACATGAGTATTGTGTCTTTCACTGACACTTTCTTTTTTTATGATGAGACACATGTTGAGAAGCACTATACTATGGAGATATTGGCTATAATAACAATTAATTTCAGTGGTGATGATGGGGCTAATGAGTTCGAGGAGGTTGAGCAAGCATTATATGGTATAAGGAGTTATTCTTACCCACCAAAGAAACTAGATCTTGATTTGAAGAATAGAACAACTCCCCCTACTAAACCATTTATGTAAGAACCACCAGTCTTGGAGCTACAATCTCTCCCTCCACACTCGAAGTATGCTTTCTTGGGAGATGAAAACACTTTGCCTATTATCATTTCTGCTGACTTATTAAAGCCTAAAGATGAGGCTTTGATATCTGTGTTTGGGAGATTCAATAAATCTATTGGATAGACCATCAAAGACATTATCGTGATTCCTCATAGTATTTGGACTCATAAGATATAGTTGGAACCGAATTGCATTTGTAGAATCAAGCATTAGCTCAAGCTTAATCCACCTACTAAGAGGTGGTAAAAAAGGAGATAATAAAGTGACTTGATTCAGGGTTGTCTACCCAGTCAATGATTGAAATAGTTAATTGGTTTAATAAATGCTAAAGAAGGGTGGGATCACTGTGGTTCCAAATGACAAAAATGAGTTGATTCCGATGAGACCAGTCAAAACTTCATTTTTTTCATTCCTATTTTAACAAGATGGACTTTATCAAGGATAAGAATGGAACTACTATGAAATCTTGGGTGATATTTTTAGCGATTTCTCTAGGTAATCTATTATTGACAATCGTCCGAAGATCTTTCTTGATCATTCTCGCTTCCCCTCATTCTTCAAGAATAAGGAAGATCTTTTCCAAGTTTACATTTTTTCATTTGGAATATGGGTTCTTCTACTTCATATTTATTTAATATGAATACTTCCCTCTCTTTTTTTTTTTATATCATTCCTTAAGTCATATAGGTTTAATCACTTTCTTTTCAAGGAAAGCTAATGCTTGTTGAGTATTTTTTTTACACTGCTTCACACCTCCCCCCCCCCCAAATAAAGAAAAGGGAGATATGTCTGAGTTAAACTTGGAAATAGAAGTATTTTTTCCTTTCTCGGCGGTGAAGTAAGACATGATTGGTTTGAAGAATATTTCGAGATTCAAGGATATTCAGATAATATAACTAGTAAATATATTTTATTCTTTAGGGGAAAGGACTGCATAGATATTTGGTCTGTTTATCATTGCCCATGTTGGGCTGACTCCTTTTCTAGGCAATAAGACCATTAGTTGATTATTAAACTATTAAGACTAACTAAAAAAGGGGTACTAATCTTCTTCGTCCACTAATAATATTGACTGACCTATTGATAGGATACTAGGGAAAGTTGAGAGTATATCCAAGAAAGAAAAAACCTTTCCAAGATAATACTACGAACCCTAATAGAGCCAATGAGAAAGCAATTGTAGGTCAAGATTTCTACAAAAAAAAGTGATGTAAGAACGTATTATTTTATCTAAGATTCTTAACTGTGCATTAACTCCCCTAATTGTATATTCTTCCTCTACACCTGGTGCCACGATGAATCTGGAGATTTAAACTTGTTAGAAATTGTATTCTTACTCTGGAAAAGCAATAGATATAGGCATATTCAAAATAATATAGTAATCTTTTTTAAAATTCCCAAGAAGTAATTGAGTAAACCGTTGATAATAGTTCCACGGTTCTGGAGGGTATGTATGGATTATAGGGAGCTGAATGCATAGACTCAAAAGGACCATTTTCCTTTTCCTTTTATGCTGGACAGACTTGCAGGCAGAGGGTGGTACTATTTTCTTGATGGTTATTCGGGCTATAATCAAATTTCAATTGCTCTGGATGACCAAGAGAAAAAACTTTCACTTGCCCTTATAGGACTTTTACATTTCAACGTATACCCTTTGGATTGTGCAATGCTCTTGGTACATTTTAGAGATGTATGATTTTTGTTTTTATTTATATGGTTGAGGATACGGTTGAGGTTTTCATGGATGATTTCTCTATAGTGGGTGATTTATTTGATTTATGTTTGGAGTATCTAGATCAAGTTGTAAAGTAGTGTGAATAGACAAATATGTTGCTTAACTAGGAGATGTGTCATTTCAGGGTTAAAGAGGGGACAGTTCTCGGGAATAAAAGTTAAGCAAAAGGCATTGATAGAGTGAAGATCAAAATGATAAATAACTTTCCTCCACCAGTTTCTGCTAAGGGTATTCAGAGTTTTTTTGGGTCATGCTGGTTTCTACAGAAAATTGATCAAGGACTTCTAAAAGATTGCACAACCCTTGTACAAACTTCTTGAGAAAGAAGTGAAAATTAATTTTGAGGATGCATGCCTAAAAACCTCCGAATGTCTGAAAGAGAAGATGGTGAGTGCACCTTTTAATTATGGCTCTATATTAAACTCATTGGTTTGAGGTTATGTGTGATGCTAGTGGTTTGGATCTTGGGAGAACTAGTAAGAATTGTGCCTGCCATCCAATTCTTAACACATGGAGAGATTACTCTAGCACTCTATAAATAAGTCTTGGGCCAATGTCGTGAGAAGATGTTTCATCCTATTTATTATGCTAGTAAGACACTTAATCTGGCTCAGAAAAATTACACTATTACAGAATAGGAGATTTTGACTGTGATATTTGCTTTTGAGAAATTCATATCTTATTTTCTGAATATCAAGATCATAGTCCATATTTATCACTCCACACTAACGTACCTAATGTCAAAGAAGGATGCTAAGACCAGACTACTTAAATGAATTTTTCTATTGCAAGAGTTTGGTTTTGAAGTAATTGGATGCAAGGGATCTAATAACCATGTGGTTGATCATCTTTCCATATTGGAGGAAGAGAAAAAGGTGGTAGATGAGTTAGACATTGATGACACATTCCTATATGAGTAGTTGTTGGTTGCTTCACATGATGTTATACCATGGTTTGCTGATTTTTCCAACATTTTGGCAAGTGATTTGATGCCCGTTTATTTGAGTTACCATTAGAGGAGAAAGTTCTTACATGATTTGAAGAGATACTATTGGGATGAGCCTTACAGTGTGGGTATTATTTGCCTACCATTCACCAAGAAGCACATGATTTTGCAAGAGCCTGTGATGGATTCCAGATATTCAATGTTGTATCAGAAAGAGAAGAGATTCCCCTAAATCCTATCCTTGAGGTGGAACTGTTTTACATATGGGGCATTGATTTGCTCAGGAAATTTGTGAGTTCTTATGGGATGAAGTATATTCTTGTAGCAATAGACTATGTTTCTAAGTGGGTGGAGGTGGTTTCTCTTCCAAACAATGAAGGTAAGTGTGTCACATATTTTTTGAAGAAGAACATCTCTACCCATTTTAGTACACAAAAAGAGATCATAAGTGATGATGGGTCGCATTTTTACCTCTGATAGTTCAATGCCCTACTAGCTAACTATCTAAAACATAAGGTGGAAACACCTTAGCATCCTCAATAAAGTAGGAAAGTTGAGGTATCTAACCAAGAGATCAAGACCATCATATCAAAGATTATGAGCACAAGACAAACAAATTGGTCAAGGACACTCGATGACACTTTATGGGAGTAATACACCATATACAAGATCCCAATAGGTATGTATTTGTATCAGCTTTTTTATGGTAAGCATATCACTTGAAAGTTCAACTTGAGGATAAGGCCTTGTGGGTTTTAAAATATCTTAATCTGGACCGGAATGAGGCCTTAACTTGAGGCTTGATCAGCTTATGAGATGGATGAGTTTCATCTAGTAGCTTATGAGAGTGCAACACTATATAAGGAAAGGATGAATTTGTTCCATGATCGGAAGATAGAGAAGACAGAGTTCAGCACGGGCGATATGGTATTAATATTCAACTCCAGACTTTATTTGTGTCCTGGTAAACTGAAGTCTAGGAGGGCTAGACACTTCATAGCGGTGCAAGTATTCTCATATGGGGCCATTGAATCAAAAGGGAATGAAGGAAATTAGTTCAAGGTTAATGGTCATCGTGTGAAGCACTATTTAGGGGCATCAAAACAACTTAAACTCTTTATCTTGATAAAGTCTGAGTAATTGAGATAATCCACATTGTGGAATAATGTTAAATCAGGCGCTACTTGGGAGGCAACCCAAGATTGTATGTGTATCATGTAACACATTATTTTTGGATTTTTTTATTATAGTGTCATAATTGTTCTGTATGTACAGGCTGGACACAAACTGGAAAAGGAGAAAAGAACCAAAAAAATCACTCAGACTGGGACCATGAGCCAAGCTATGAGTTGTAAGTACCTTTCATTACTCATGGGCACCTGGCATGAGGGGGTGAATTGCATTACTCACTGGACCAAATACATGAGAGTGAGTACGAATAGAGGTATGAATGATAGATTCATAGCACAATTTGTACCTCTCCATGTTAGTTTTATAAAGCCCAGTCCCATGATTTAAAGGCATGACTCATGGTCACAAGCCACGAGTCATGGTCCAGGTCAAAAGTCCCTGATGAACCGACTATTTTATTAAAAATTTGACCCGACCTAGACCTTAATTTTTTGACCTATATTACTTAAAAAAGGTTTCTTTCACCCTATTTCCATAAAAAAAACAAACACCCAATCACTTCAAAAATATAAACTCCCTCCTCTAACAAAGGAAAAACGACTTCGTATTCACAAAAATTCAAATAACTTATTCTTCCCTTAGTCAATTAAAGCATTGTTCATCGCTATCTCTTGTGACCCTTTCTTCTCACACTAGTAAGTGCTTATGATTTTTTGTGATGGTGTTAATATAAACATGGGAGTGTGCAATGGAATTTTAAATTGGAATTGATATATGCACATACCCTAGGGTTTGTATTTCATGAGATTTGATGATTATACTTGTTGCACTTGCAATCTTGTCTTATATATTATATGAAATTAATTAAGGAGGGACTGTTGAACTCAAAATTGATGTACATAAGTGATGGGTTGTGGTGTATGAGTTTGTATTTTGAATTTGAAATTTGTGTACATAAGTGAATTTGACTGAGGGGTTTAAATTTGTCATTAATATTTCAAATGTCAATCTATATTAATGAACTAATTGTGCATAATTAGGACTTCATAATTTCATTCCAAATTGGGATTAACAACACTAGATCATTTATTTGAGAATTTTAAACCTAATACAGAGTGAAAATACTATGTATAAAATGATTTAGTTTGGTCTGAAATAATTGGAAGTACAGAACCTATGACTAGTGCCACAACTCGTAGTGTCATGCTATGAGTAGTGAAGCTAGGGTTTGTACTAGTTAACTTTCATAACAATAAATTCATGAATGATAT
>JBDJHY010807218.1:0-15243 GCA_039654485.1 Withania somnifera | reverse complement strand
ATATGATGAAATAATAGTAAAGAAAACCCGTACGCTCCTACCTGACCCTCGAGTCCAACGGTAGGTGCACATGGAAGGCCTCGACCCATATAACTCTACTCCCTTGTGTACCCCTCCTCCGGTTGCTCGAAGCCTAGATCGGTAGGGTCTATTCAGAGTTCGCGACCCGCATACAACTAACTCATAAAGTAAATAGAAATAACCTAAAAAATAACATTTTTCAGGTGATATAAATATAACTCAAATAAACATAAGTCGTATTTGGATCTCTAACTGATCTAGATCAACATGAATGTCAATGACTGCGTCCAGCTGCGAGTGAGACTATATCCCAAATTACATCAACATCTAGTTCATGGTCGTGACCAAGGCTACTAATAAATCAATACAAGAATTAATTCATTACTAATCCTTTTATCCTATAAACTAGTTAATCAACTTAAATTTTACTCATTTTAGGCTTATAACAGTTAAAACGGGCTCATACACCAAATATATTAAAAAATCTTGTTAGCCTTGCCAAGGCAGAAATACTACTGCAAGAATAAACAACAAAGTCAAATATCTGAGACTCATTGATATTTCCCATAAAATCCACCATATATGTTCCAGAGTCATGGTAAGACCACTAAGGGTCACAAGGTAAATATAATTGCAAATACAACAACAATACATAGCCAAAAAAGGGACTAAAAGAGCATACAGGGTCATGGGAACCAACCTAGAAATGCCAACTCAATGGTTTCTACATACCATAATTATCTCGCATATAAGACCGGCCTAAGATCGTAAGCATATCCTATCTGTCCTCTGCAGACAAGCTCACAAATACAACATCAAATATGCCCAGATTGCTCCGAAACTCTCAAAAGTTTTCAAATAAACTCCAATGATCACACAACTATAAAAACATAATCTAGACATTAATACGAATCCGATGATATCAATAAAGCTTTGTAAATAGCCTTGGTCAAAATATGGTTCAAAATGGGCTTACGGGCTTGCGAACCCAAAATTTTGAACAAATGGTATAAAAATATTCCCCATATCGTAGGGAACTTATACCAAAAATTTGAATCAATATAATCAAGAAATGAGCTCAAATCGAAAAAAAAGTAAAGAAATGAGTAGAAGAAAATTGGAAATTTATGGAATAATTTTAAAGAAATTAAAGTTAAAACTTACAATTTAGTGATAGATAAATGATTAGAATCGAGTAATTATGTTTCCCAAGCTCAATTTAGATGACCTAATAGGCCGAAAGATCAATAATTGGTTTTGATGGGAAGAAGAAGGACAAAAATAAGCAAAGGTCAGTTTGGGAATTAAATACTGCCAAATGAACAATGCTTCACGTTCTTGGCACTGTTCACCGTGAATGCAAAGGGTGAAAGATAAAACTCATCGTGATCGTGAAAGGTGGGTTGCGATCCCCAATAGGAAAATAGCATAGCATCACTATCGTGGAGCCCTCAACACGATCATGAAGAGCAAGAGGTGATCAATAGGCTGGTCAACATGTCACGATCGCGAAGGTCTAAAGAACACATACTATGTTATCGCAACAACGAGACCACGACCACGAAGAAGACTTTTCTTGCACTAGATGACAACAATTCAGCTAAAGTTTGGAACTTTAAAATAGGGAAAATGGTCACAACGACCAAACGAATGACCCGAGATCCAAACTACCAGTCTCGATAAGTTATAAATGACCCAGGGAAGCTACAAGAATGCTTTAAGATACAAAAAAATATGAAAATAAAATAAATGACTGGAAGGGTCGTCACAACATACACTACTAAAAAGACTTTTGTCCTTGAAAGTCCAAAAAAAGAAATACCAGAAAGTTCAAATAGACGCGGATACTGTGATATCAATTTGTTCTCAATTTCCCAAGTGGCCTCCTGCGCCGGATGATCTCTACACTGCATCTAAATCATTGGAATCTCACAAGTCCTCAACCTTCTCCCCTCTCTAGCCAAAATAAAAATTGGCTCCTCAACAATCGAAAATCCTTTACTAATTTGATCAAAATCACATCGTAGCACGTGTGACTGATCAGGGATACCCCTTCTCAACATAGAAATATGGAAAAATGGATGCATAATAGAAAACATAGGAGAAAGATAACTTATAAGCAAAACTCTCAATCTGATCAATAGTCTCAAAAGTCATCAATTCCTTAATATCACCCAACTGGAATGATCAAAGACTTACACATAAATACTAACACCTCCAACGGAACTGAACAATTCGATTTCCAAAATACTCTACACATATCATAAACAACCTCATACTGCCAGCTGAAGACAAAATAAGATCGAATATCTAATAGGAGACCAATAATAGGAACCAACCACACGACATACAAACCCAGTCACTACTAATAGCCCAAATTTCAAAACCCATCACATACTACAAAATAAAATCCATAAATGCTCATTATAACTAGTCACGACCAATAAGGTCCGTATGCTCCGACAATCACCATCACCTCAAAGCAAGTCCAATAAGAGAATAAATTTAGTCAGCAACTGTGAAAACCAAATCACAAAATCACAATCTAAGGTGGAATCTCAATTCTGATACACAATTACATAACCAAGGTCTGACACAACAACCACAACACCATACGAAATTAACACAACTTACAAGCAACCTAAGCTACTCACCCAAATAAAGGAAACCAAACCAGTAGGAGCAAGATAACTAACTCAGCTAGTCAAATCATCACCAAAGAAAAACCAATCAATAAATCGATAACAACTAACCAACACATCCTTAAAAAGAAAGAGAAAATCTGCTACATAGACTGAAATAACTCAATCCGGATGGAAAAAATATTATGGACCCCAAAGAACATCAAACAAGAGCCCTCACATGGATGGAATAGGTAAAATAATGATTCCACGCAATAGCCTAAGTGTAGGCCTCCCTAGTCGAGTCAACTTACAACCTATAGGAATCTCCCGCTAGTTGTGCATTAGGCTCGCAAAGGGAGTCAATCATCACTCATCCGAGTCTGCAATACACGAATTCACCTGCGGTAGGAAGGGTACATTAGACTCAACCGAATAATGGATTCGTGGACATGATTATAAGAGAAATAAGCTAAGGTAAAGGAATCACTATACTAACCTATGTCCACCACCCACTCAAACACAAAGACTGAACCAATCCAAAAATAAAAGTTGGAGTATCACAACATAAAAGTAATCCAAAACTGAAAGAAATGCAACAACCAACTCGATTTAGCTACCTCAAATCACAATTCTCGAACCAAAAACAAACCAAGGACTAACATGAATATTATTGATGCATATCCATATTTTACAATCTGATCACAAAAGGAAACTATAATACCATCAACGCATCGATCCTCAACTAAATGGGTAAATACCTAAGTTGAAGAAACAATATAACACCACTCAGAGTCAGAACCGAATTACCCAACTTTTATCCAACCCATGAAGTAAATCACACATACCAGAAGAACACAAGAAAGAAACCATGCAACCAAAGAAAACACCCTGATAATCTGTCAATACCACACTATCCATATTGCCGACACGAACCTCAAATAGATACATAAGTCTAATCCAATCCACAACACTTACAAACCTCAGAACACTAGCCACACTTTTGTTGCGCTACTCTAATAAATCAAAACAAGGCACATAGAATATCTCCACTGAATATTCGGTCATCACTCTAGCAAACCAGATAAACAATTCCTCACTCAAGAAAAATTAAAAAATCCAACCATAGGATGTATGGCTCAAATTCGTTGAAATATAAAAATATTGAAGAAACCAACATTAGTATAGAATCACTCATATCCACTATTAAAGAATCAACCCAAAAAATAACACAAGAATAGGTCTATATAAATCCTTGTAACCACTCAATAGACCCCAAAAACCCCTCATTCCTCCCCAATGCAATAATGGTCAGAAGGAGAGACAGACATTGGACCAAATTCCAAGATAAATCTCGATAAGCCACAAAATAATCTCTTGCTTAAGAAGGGAAGTCAGGGAAACACCACTACATCTTAACGGACAAGAAAAAAAAATAATAAGGGGCTAAGCGTCGAAGCTAACATCGTGCAAAAGAGCAAATTGAGCCCAACAATCTTACAAAAATAATCCCCTATCCAAAAGATTAGACAAATCCTAAATGATGCATGGTTAAAGAATCCATCATGCAACTGAAAACATACTAAGAAAAACATGAGGCACAGATCCAAGTAACAGTCAATAAAAGCTTAAACGATAGGGTATCCCAATTGTTCTCATAATATCTATGGTTAATCCATCTATCAGTAATATCACTATCCATAAATCAAGCTCCTCAACAGCTACCCAACAAGATCTAACAATACGATCTAGTACTAAGAAATCATGTACCAGGGTAGTAACAAAAAAAACCTCAATAACAGCTTAAAAGATAATCTAATCACAAAGTAAAATAAATAATGGGCTAAAATGGAGCAGAACATAAGCATAAATCGCAAACCCAACAAATATAGGGACAAATCGGTAAATATAGATGGTCACCAAATATACTAGCCACTAAAATGAGGGTTAACAAACCATGACTAAAGAAATAAAACATGGGATCACAATGACTGAGGCCATAGGGGAAATCTAACCTAGATCGGCTGAGGGATAGCCCATTTTATGCTGTGGAAAGCTATAGCAAGAGGGCTAAAATTCCCATACTCATAGCGCAACCAATCCCAAGGGAAATCCTTGCAATGATGATCAGAGGTACCATATGCCAAGCATGACCTTAACTGCCAACACTGACGGAGTGTCCTTCTCACTGAACCCAGATGGTCATCTTGACCTGAATCCCATGATAAAGTACCACTCACAGTCTAACAAATGCTCTGAATCAAGTGAAATAGTAGTCAAACCATGGGCTGAACAATAACCGCCTGAGGGAAATTTCTGGCCAAACGGTCCACAGAATAAAAAATATAGAATAGAACCACTGGTCTAACTAGACGAGAGGAACTAAAAGAACCATAAGCTCCACCATGGCCTAAAGCCCCAGAAGAAATAACACCGAAGTTTGACTCAAACTTTGTCCACATAAACCATATTGAACCCCAACAGAAGTCAATGGAACTGTATGAACTGGCCTAACAGGATGAATCCTAGATGTTAACACACTGTCACCAAAACTACCTATAGGATGTGGTCCCTTCCTATGCTTCTTGAAATAAGCTCTTTTCATCCTCGCGCGGCCAACAACCTGAGTAAAAAGATGGCCCGCGACTACCAAAGGTGTAAGTGATAATAGAGGGGGAAAATCCATCAACAAGACTCTGGGTCCTCTCATATTCAGAAGGAAAAAACATAGTTGTACACCAACTAACTTGTGAAATCCTGCCGCGTACTCAGTAATGGATAATGAACCTTGTTGCAGACCTGAAAACTCATGCCTCACATGAGAAGTACCCTCAACACCAAGTAAAACCCCTATCTTTGGTACACTATCCGCTAAAATCAAGATCCCAAGAAACATCTCCTAAACAATTGAAGTAGTAATAAACCCTACTGGTGCTAACTCAGGTGTAACCTAGGATGGTCTGTAGACACCGGGCGACTACTGAAATCAAATAGGAACACATAAGCTCCGATGGATGTGGAAGCTCTAACATATGGTGGAACATAAGCACATCCTCAGCCTCAAGATCAAACTCCAGTGCAGCTCCCTCATGAAGCTCTAACTGATAATATGACAAGCCTCTAATATCCTACTATTGCCGAAGATCGTGGGTGTGTCACCAACAGATGAGTGAATAAGAATAATGAAGATTTTAATACCAACTAGGATGCACGATTTATATCGAAATGAAGAAGAGATGAATTTCCTTAAGATGTCACTGTAGCCTTTCAAAGATAGGATAGAGAGGTCATTATACCCGATTAGTAGACTCTACTAGACCCTGGCTCATATACTTAGGGTACCAACAAACCTAAGGCTTTGATAATAATTTTTTACGACCTAATTTCTTGGATCATGAGTGCACCTACATCACACTTTAGGAGAACTATCCAACAAGTACATAAAGTAAAATAAATAAATAAATATAGAAGATAAAAGTGTAGACAAAGATAGAACACACGAAAATATAGTATAATAAAAGAAATCCCCAAAACCTGGTAAACTAGTACGTGAGCCTCTAAGAGAATAAGTATAAAGTTTGAAGTTAATAAGTAATATCTGTCTACAACAGTATGAATGACAGAAACAAATAGATAGAGAGAGGTAAATGCAAGATCTAAAAGACAAGAGCCATCGACTATCTCAGATTTGTATAATCAGCACTATCAGGAATTAATAACAAACACTTGTACTAGGACCTAGACCAAAAATATGTAGAAGTGTAGTATGAGTACCAAAAATAACGGGTACCTAGTAAGCTATACTGACTAGGGATATATAAAAAATAAATAGAAGTAATATACCGTAGGTAATAGCTATGGAAAGGAAGATTCAAGGAAAAAAGTGGAAGAATTTACCTGAATCCATGCTTAACAAATAAGAGATACAATAAATAAAAGAGGTAGCAGTATAACGGTAACCTCAATTAAAAGGAGTGTGAATAAGGCTAACTACAACAAATATAATCACAAAAAAGGAATGAAAGCAAATCATGAAGTAATCCCATCCAAATACCACTTACCATACCAACAATAGAACTTACCGAGGATCTTGTAGGATATTATCTGCCAACAGTTGTATATCTCAACAAAAATTAAGAATATAAATAAATAACTATATAAGGATGAATGAAAACCCTCAGTATCACATCTTACAGAGAGTACATATAACAAACAACACAGACAAACAATATATGCATGATATGATGAAATAATATTAAAGCAAACTCGTACACTCTTACCCCGACACTCGAGTTAGAAAGGTAGGAGCACATGAAAGGCCTCGATCTATATACCTCTACTCCTCTACATATCCATCCTCCAATTACCCACAAGACCAGATTGGTAGGATCCATGGGAGTCTGCGATCCGCGTACAACTAACTCAAAAAGTAAATAATAATAACATAACATAAATAACAGGTTTCAGGTGATATAAATGTAACTCAAATAAACATAAGTTGTATCTGCATCTCTAACTGGTCTATATCAGCATCAATGTCAATGGCCGAGTCCAGCCGCGACTGAGGCTATATCCCAAATAACATCAATATCTAGCTCATGGTCATGACCAAGGCTAGTAATAACTCAATACAATAATTAATTCATTACTAAGCCTTTTATCATATAAATTGGTTAATCAACTTAAATTTTACTAATCTTAGGCTTATAATACTGAAAACTGGCTCACACACCAAATATATCAACAAATCGTGTTGGCCCTGCCAAGGTACAAATACTACAATTGTATAACCAACAAAGTCGAATAGTTGGAACTCATGGATATTTCCCATAAAACCCACCATAAATGTTCCAGATTCATGCAAGACCACTCAAGGTCACAAGGTAAATATAATTGCAAAGACAACAACAATACTTAGCCAAGAAACAAACTAAAAAAGTGGAAAAGGTCATGGTTTCCAACCTAGAAATCCCAACCCAAGGGTGTATACATACAATAATTATCTCCCATATAAGACAGTTCTAAGATCATAAGCATATCTTATTTGTCCTCCATAGAAAAGCCACAAACATAGCATCTAAGATGCCCGGACTGCTCCAAAACTCTCAAAAGTATTCAAACGAACTCCAACAATCACAGAACTATCAAAAATATAACTTAGACATTAATTGAATCCAATGATACTCATAAATCTATGAGAATAACATGGTCAAAATATGGGTCAAAATATGCTTACGGGCTTGCGTACCCGAACTGGTATGAAAATGTTCCCCATATCGTAGGAACTTACACTAAAATTTTAAAGATAAATAATCAAGAAATAAGATCGAATCGAAGATACAAAGTAAGGAAATGAGTAGAAGTAAATTTGAAATTTATGGAACAATTTTAGAGAAATTAAAGTTAAAACTTATAATTTAGTGATGGGAAAATGATTAGAATTGAGTAATTATGTTTCCCAAGCTCAAAATAAAAGACCGAAGAGGCTGCAGTATCAATAATGGTGTTTTGATGTGAAGAAGGAGAAAAGTGAGAAGAAGGTCATGTTTGGGACTTAAACACTGTCAGGTGAATAGTGCTTCGCGATCATGACACTATTCACCGCAAATGCGAGAGGTGCTCGATAAAATGCAGTGGGTCATGATCGAAAAGATGAAAATAGCATAGCATCATGATCACGAAGCCCTCAATGTGATCGCGAAGAGAAAGGAGGGGGTCAATGGGCAACCACGATTGCGGAGGTCTACAGAACACATACTACGTGATCATGACAAGGAGACCGCAATCATAAAGAAGACTTTTTTCCACCAGAGGATAATAATTCAACTAAAATTTAGAACTTCTAATGATAATCCAGGATAGCTAAGAAATCCAATGAATACAAACCAAATACACAAATTTCATGGAAATGACATTCCAAATTCAACGATGTAAACGTAATTTTTTTCCGTGATTTTCTCAATAAGAATGTCAATTAAAGTCAATAATTGGCCTAAATTATATAAATCATAAACGAGTACTGAAAATAAGTTCGGAAAATCTAAGGCCCGAACGAACACTTCACCCAATCGAAACTCAATATTTCAGAGCCAATGATACAATTATATTTCCAATAAGAGTCTTCAATCATAAAATGACTTCTCAAGCTCTAATTATGAATTATAAATCTCATAAAATATGAAAAATGAGATAAAATCACCATGAAGGCTTACAAAAAGAGCCCAACTAGACCAACATCCACATTCCTAAGCTAACAGAACTATCCGAATTTAATTTCGAGATCGTTTTCAAGGAGTATTAACCGGAGTCAATGATATCATGATTTAAGGCTTTAAAATAGGGAAAATGGTAACCAAATGAATAACCCAAGAATCGAACCATTAGTCCCGATAAGTTATATATGATCCAGGACCTCTATAGGAATGCTCTTAGATACAAGAATTTGTAAAAACCGTGAAAATGACTGGAAGGGTCATACCAATGATGTGATGACCCCTAACGGTCATTTTTGAATTTCCTTATAAATTATTATTTTTGCCTTTATAATAATTGCCTCGGGTCATATTTGATTAGTTTATGGGGTTAGTTTTGAAACCGGAGCTAATAGTCATAAGTCTTGAGAAACTTTTAGTTTTGGAAGCATTTAAGTTGAAATAGTTAAGTGTAGTCAACATTTGGAGTTTTAAGTCTCAGAATATAATTCCATCAGTTTTATAATGTGAAATTGGATTACCAGGACCTTCGATTTTAGTTTTTCACTTTTCATGGTTATTTTAGCAAATTTGATGAGATAAAGTTGAGTTTAAGGCCAACGTTTGGCTTTTGTAAACATTTGATAATTGGACTCTCATATTTAAATTTTGTCAATTCTGTTTGATCCGGGGGATTATTTTTGATCTAGAAGGAGGTTTGAAATTTTTTTCAGGGGTTACGAGGGCATTTTGTCATTTTAGTTAAAGTTTCCATTCTTCGTAACCTTTGCGGATATCGGGTCAAGGAGACCTTAGATTACCATTTTTATGACTTTATTGAGTTTGAAATGTTGAATTTAGGGGAGTATCATATTTGGTTTGTGTTCGAAAGGTCTCGTATAAATTTTGGGTACTCGTTTGGAGTTTGAAGTTTTTCATATTTAGGTTTCAGTAGTATTAGCCAATTATAATTAGCTCATATTGGTGATTGGGTGACATCATTATATTTGTATTAAAAGTTCATAACCAACACAAAAAGAATCATTACATTTTGAGTCTGTATAAGAGCGATATGACCGTTTTAGTATGGACAGTTGTTGCTGGTGCAACAGTCCTTTGCGAACAAGGTGTCACGACCCAATTTATCGAATCATGATGGAACCTACTATTCCACCAGTAGGAGAACCAACCCTGTAGTATAAAACCAAAGAAGAAGGCTACTATCAACAGTAGAAAAATGCACAAGTACAATAACAAGGCATAAAGGAAAGGGGATATGACAAAAATAGCATAATATAATAAAAAAATCAATAAACTCCCAAAATCCGGTATCAGTGTAAATAAGCAGAGCATCTAAGTACAGAGTATAAGAAAAAATCTTCTTCAAACATGTCTTTGGAAGTAAAAAAGAGACAATTCAATTCCGAAGAGAGAGCAGGGACAGCTGGAAGTCAAGCTAACTTTGTATCTCTGAAAGCAACAACAAGTAAGCAAAAATGGCAATCCGTAAATCAATGTCGGGCGTTAGTACTCTGATCTACACCATGGGAGAAAGTGTAGTATGAGTACAAGTCAATGAAGCAACCCATACCCAGTAGGTTTCAAGGGTCCACTAGGAACATAACAATCAGAAAAACATTAAATAACGGAATACAAGAAAGTAAGGTCATGGAAGCAAATGATATAACATGGAAGCTAGCTACTCAGATTGGAGGAAAGTAAATAGATAGACATGTCTTCGCTGGCTAAAACATCAGGATAGGATCTTAGTCAAAGGAAGAGGAAGTACCTAGAATCCTTGTAACGATATATATAAACAACAACAGTAAGTAATCAAAGAGATGGAGAAGTAGACAAGGAAGGAACATGGACAGTATACCGGTAACCTTAAAGTAAAGGAAGGAAGGAATAATCAAATGATACCTCGCACAAATATCCTTTCATAGCAATCCAATATCATTTATAAAAATTAATGATAATTAAGCAGTAATAACAAAAAGTAAATTAACACTGCCAAATCCCCCATAAGAATAGCAGTGTAGAAAGCACACTCACCCGTAGGCCTCCCAAACGACCAAGGGCTCACTGAAACAAACACGTGTAGACAAGTAAATACACACCATTAAGTCACCAGTCTTGTGTATGTTCCTCCTCCCGTACCCGTATGCCCAGTTAGCAGGATCCATGAAAGGCTAATCATAATTTTCGTATATCTCTACTCCGTCCTATACCTCTCCTCTAGTAATCATATCCCAGAGGCAAGGTCCATGGAGGAACGCCCACAACATACAATCTCTAACATTATCATAATATCACATCCCTAAGTCACAAAGACTCAAAGGTCTCACAGTCTAGCATCCAAAGTCTCATAAAAATAGTATCAATAAGTCATAATCTTGACAAGTCATGGCGTATGATGCCTCGATATAGTGGTATCACCAACATCCTCAAGGGAATAAGAATCATCAAATTCTCTAAATAATAGGTATGATAAGTGTCAAAAAGTTATATTGACTTCCGTACGATGAAGGACTAAAGTTCCAGTGGCTGTAGTCACTACAGAATATAGTCGGACTTAAGTCCCAACATTAATTAGTCAAATGGTATTTCCTGGTGCCAGGGTGTGAAACTTAGACTAAAACAAGTGAAAATAGTAATCCCGGGTGCTCAGTATACTGTTGAGTCTAAAATAGTTAAAAAATCCTTTAACTTATATTATTACCAGAATATTCCAAGTTATCATTTATTATGTCATAATCCATTATTATCCTTATTATCAGTATATGGCCTCCACAACATCAAAATCAAGTGGTGATCTGGATCCAGCCCCAATGCACTCCCAAAATGGATCTTGTGGCTCAACCTCTCGTAGAATAAATGCACAACAAATCAATATATATATATATATATATATATACACGCAACCTATGCCCTACACAGGCGCAACTAAGATATAGTTAGAAGCACAATAAAACAGTCCAAACCTGAGGGAAAAAACCCAAAATCAACCCATGCATCAATATTCTACTACTTCTAGAGTCACCCTAATGCCATCACAGGGAAAATTCTAAGTCACGGACGCCGTATTACGCCGAACACCAATATAGGGAACAAATGGGGGACAAAATGAAGATGCGGTCCAAGTACACGATAACAACCTAGAAAACCAAGCCCATGGATATTGTTTAGTACAATTATTAAAGTTATATACCTAGAGATAGCCCCACGAAGCCTACCTATCGTCCGATGAACAAAATGTTGCAAATCTAAAATATCAACCCAACAGATAGCAAATTGTCTCCAACAGCTCTGAAACTCATATAATAAGAATCTAGGGATCAATACAAGTCTAAAGACATAATTTATTCTAAGTAGCCTCCTGCCCCGCTCATCAGAATTGAAAATAAACTTCGCCAGGGGGTTCCTAGCATCACCAGGAACCTGTGTTCCAAAGATGAGCATAATTCAACTACGGGAAAGGCTTCACATCATCCCGATGCAGATTCAGTTAAAAAAACCAAAGGTTCATGCTTTACGAATTGAAACAGAGAAGTTCAACAAGGGAATGCTAGCTACAGAGTAGAACAATTCAAAGAATGAGAGTCAATTCATTAAACCCGGATATAACTAGAATTCATAAGTTTTCTTAGTTTGGTCATCAATGGAGGAAACCTACTTTCAAGAAATTAATAAAGGAAGAGGCTTACTGAGAGTGTGGAAAGGCAAGGGAGACCTTTGGGTATTTTTTTCTACTACAATTGATGATATTTCCACAGAGTTTTGCCACAGGAATTTAGAGACAAGACAGAAAATAATATGGCAAAAAAATGAACTAAAGGGTGTGTAGCTATTTGTAGTTTTTTGATATTCTCGTAGGGGTGGAGTCGGGGTCACTGGGGCAGACATTGGGTCGCTGGAGTGACCCAAATGCTCCCAAAACTTTAGCACTTGGGGGAACCTCAGCCCACTAGGGCGACATTGCAAGGGCGATGCCAAGGTCGCTAGGGTGACCTGACCTTTGACGGGGCGATCTGTGCCCGCAATTTCACACAGTTGAAACAAAAAAACTCCGAAGGTCTAGGATAAGTATTTCATAGCCAATTTCAAACACAGAATATGTATATAACATAGAAATGACATTTTAGATCTAATGGAATCCTTGAAATAACCAACCGAGGTCGTTTGAGTGAAAAGACCCCCGAAACCAAGAAACACAGAATTCACACTATTCGACCAAAGCACTTAAAACAACATCGGACACTCCAAGAAATACACCAACACTCTTACTATCCTAAAATCACCTTTTCGGAGCTGGTGGAAGCATTAGAATTTCATTCCTACAGTCCGAACACCAAAAGATCACCCAAGCTCCCAATTAAGCTTTAAATGAATTAAAAAATCACCATTTAGCAAAACATTAAAACCAAAAGCCCAAAATATGAACTTAAGGTCCATCCAAACTTTATACGGCATTCTAGAGCTAACAAAACTATCGAAATTTGATTCCGAGCTTGTCTTGAAGAAAAGTTGACTAAAGTCAATGGGTACTTAGTTTTAGGCTTTGAAATAGGCAAAGTGAGATAAATCTAAACCGAGCCACCAGGTAAATTGGAAATCGGTCCCAACAAGTCATAAATGACCTAGGGCAGTTACTAAAAAGCTCTAGAATACAAAATGTCGCATAATTCTCATAAATGACTGTGAGGGTCATTATAAAATCCACTGCTAAAATGACTTTCGTCCTCGAAAGTCAAGTAAAAAAAGTAAATAAGGAGATAGAGAAAGTACCTGATGTCTCAAATAGTTGGAGATACAACTTTAAGATCTCACTCTCAATCTCTTAGGTAAACTCCTAGACCGGACAGTGCCTCCACTACACCCTAACCACTGGAATCTCCCTAGTCCTCAATTTACTTACATTATTAGACAATATTGCCACCGGTTCCTCAAAAAATACAGATTCTTATCCAACTACACCGAATCCTCTCGAATAATATGAGGCTCATCCAGAATGTACTATCACAACATCAAAACATAAAACACCGGATGGATGGTTTAAAATATAGGAGGTAGATACAAAAGGTAGGCAATATCACCAACTCTCTCAAAAATCTTAAATGGGTTCAATATACCAAGGACTAAGCTTTCCCCGCCTACCGAACCTCATCACACCGCTTATAGGAGACACTCTTAGAAAAACTTTGTCACCAAGTCCAAACTCTAAGGCATGAAGTCTACGATATGTGTAGCTCTTTTGCCTACTCTACGCTACCCACAGTCTATCCTGAATCAACCGAACCTAATCAAGCAAATCACACAATAATGATGAAGTCTGAACTCTGGCCTCAAAACCATCAAACCAACCAACATGCGATCTGCACCATCTACTATACAATGCCTCAAATAGTGCCATATCAATGTTGGAATAATAGCTATTATTGTTTGCAAACTCTACTAATGCTAGATGCCTATCCTAAGCATTCCCAAAATCCAACACACAAGCTCTCAACATATCCTCCAACACCTGAACAGTCTACTCGGACTGACCTTCGGTCCGCGGGTGAAATATTGTGCTCAACTGAACCTCAGTACCCAAATCTTGCTGGATAGACTTTCAAAACCATGGAACAAAATGCCTGCCTCGATTAGAAATGATAGACACAGGAACCCCATGCAATCGAACCACCTCATAAATATAAATTTGAGCTAGACACTCAGTATTACATGAAGAGTGAGTCTGAATGAAGTGCGCTGACTTAGTTAGTCTATCAATAATGCCCAAATAGTATCATGGCCTTGGTTAGTTTGTTGTAAACCATAAATGAAGTCCATAGTCATACGCTCCATTTTCAAGAAGGAATAGGGAGTCTCTAATCAAACCACTCGTCCATTGACGCTCATACTTAACCTGATGGCAGTTAAAACACCAGGACACATACTCATCGATATCTCTCTTCATTCAACTCCACCAATACAAATGACACAAATGAAACAAATGACGGTACAACGTAGCTACACCAGGATGAATCGAACCTGGAGTTGTGAGCCTTTCGTAAGATCGATTGAATCAACTCATCAGCTTGTGGCACACACATGTGACCATTTTACTGAAGACCCCTATTTGAACCATAGAAGCTCTATCGGCCTCTCTAGCTGATGCCTGGTCATGAAGAGAAACCAAGTGCTAATCCTCAAACTGATGCTGTTGAATATGACCTGACAAAGAAGACCTGGCCTCAACACAAGCCAAAACTCTTCTGGGGTCTAATAAATCCAATCTAATCATCTGAATAGCCAAAGACTAAAAACCCAATGCCAATGGCCTCTCTGAAGCTCCAAGGATGCCAAACTTCCTATACTGACCGTTTTTTGTCTCAATGCATCTGCCACTATATTTGCCTTGCCTAGGT
>JBDJHY010807000.1:0-15243 GCA_039654485.1 Withania somnifera | reverse complement strand
ACTCCATTGTAAGGGTAGTTCTTGAGCCATAAGTCAAGAAACATTGTAAAGGGTATCTTGAGCCAAAATTCAAGAAATGTTGTAAGAGTTCTCACTGAACTAGAAAGTGAATTGTGGTAGTGGAAAAGCCTAGGTTGGTGAACTTAGGTAGTGGATTTAGGCAAGGCCGAACCACTATAAATTCCGATGTCCATTTATTTACAACTTTTTTCTTAACTCCATAAATTTTGTAAAAAGTTTCAAAATTCCTACACACTATTCAACCCCCCCTTCTAGTGTGTTGCGCACTCTAAAAATATCCAACACATAATCACTGAGCTGCTGCGTTTATCAAGAAAAATTGTCAACAATAGTTTGCAGCTGCTACATACTCACTTCAAATATTGATAGATCAAATGTGTTTGGTTTCTTAGTTCCCCATGATATTAGGTAGGATCTTAAAAATCCATTCCTAAAGTTTTGTTTTCTATCCACTATAAATCCATAACAGATAGCATGAACAAATCCCACTAGATTAAAAGTATATTCAGTATTATAACATAGTACCAAATTTTAAGTTCCCTTTAAGTACCTTAGTAGCCTCTTCAACATCCTTTAGATAAGACTCCTTAGGACATGAGAAAAATTTTGCACATATTCCAACACTAAACATAATGTGTGGGCTACTGGCTTGAGATATAAAAGAGATCTTATCATTGCTCTGAACTTTGTTTCATTTATAGATTCTCTAACATCATCTTTCTTAAGCTTGGTGGTAATGGAAATGGGGGTATCACTTGATTTTGATTTGTCCATATCAAATTTCACCAGTCGCTCCCTGATATACCTTTATTCATGAATAACAGTTCCATTCCATCTTGCTTAATTTGCAGCCCTAGAAAAAAGTTTAGTTCTCCCACCATACTTATCTCAAACTCATTCTTCATTAATTTTGCAAACATAGTGCATAGAGCATCATCTGTGGCTTCAAATATAATTTCATCAACATATTCACTCTTAGAATCTTTGTATCTAGCTTCATTAAGAAGACTGTGTTATCAGTTTGGCCTATTCTATACCCAAGACTTAGCAGAAAGTATTATAACCTTTCATACCAAGCTCTAGGTGCCTGTTTCAACCCATATAACGTCTTGTCTAATTTGTACATATTTTTAGGAACTAGATGCCATACTTTACTCCTTTCAAACTGATTTAGTTCATCCTGCATGGAAATAATCTATTCTACATCAAACAAGGCTTCTTTGATGTTCTTAGGCCCAATCAGAGATGAGTATGCTTCTTATTACATCATGTCCTTGACTTTGGACCTAGTTTATGCTCCAGAATACAATGGTGAGACAATTTTTTCCATGGGATGAGAACTCTTATGCTTCCACTTTCTTGAACATTGTGGTCATCCACCCTGTGAGAGTTTTGAACTTCATAGTTGGTTCCCCTGAATATAGGACTCTGAGGGACTTTAGACAATTTTTCTTTATCCTCATCCTCAGGAACTAGTCGAATACTATCACCATCTGTCTGATCTTTAGACTTGCTTCCATTATTCTCTTCATCAAATATGACATTTTCTATCTCTTTAAAACTCTTGGTTATATTGTTGAGAACCTTCAAGCTTTGCTTTGGGAGGAGTAACCAAGGAAGATACCCTTATCACTTTTAGGATTAAAATTTCCTAAGACATCATTTGCATTTTTATGAACAAAGCATTTGCAGCCAAAAGGTCTCAAATGAGAATGATTCGGTCTTTTCCCCTTCAATAGTTCATATGGTGTTTTGTCTAGCAAGGGTTTGAAGAAACACCTATTAATCAGATAGAAATTAGTGTTAATAGCTTTATCCCAAAAGTTTTTTGAAACCCACTATCAATAAGCATGGTTATTCCCATATATTCTAGTAATTTGTTCCTCCTTTCCACAACTCCATTTTTCTGAGGTGTTATAGGTTTACAGAAATTGTGATCAATACAATTTTTAGTATAGAAGGAAGGAATTTTTCTATTATGAAACTCCGTGCCATGGTATGATCTAATCCCAGTTAACTAAAAATTAAACTTCTTCTGAACCATCTTTACAACGATCTAAATGCATTTAAGTCTCATGTTTTAAGTTATTCAAAAGTGTCCAAGTGAACCTGGAGTAGTCATCCACAATCACAAAACCATATCTTTTTTCTCCTATGCTCATAACTCTCATGGGTCTACACAAGTCAATATGAATCAGCTCCTGGGGTCTTGAAGTACTAATCTAATTTCTTTGGTCTAAAGGATGTCTTCGTATTCTTCCTTTTAGCACAGGTTTCATAAACACATTCTGCAACTATTCGTTTCTTGGTTAATCCTATCATCAGTTCTTTTGAGGCAAGTTTATTCATTTGAGAAAAAAATAAATGTCCTAATCCATTGTGTCATAGGGATGACCCATTTGATATGGAACTCAAAAAAGTTAGCCTCTTCACCACAGGGTTCGTAATATTATCTTTATAAATATTCTTATCCCTTCTTCCCTTAAATACGAGCCTTTGAATCTACAAACTTATGACTTTGTAATCTGTGAAAGCGATCTTGACTTTATTTCCTTTATTACACATCTGGGATATACTAGGCAAGTTTTTCTTTAGTCCATTTACCAGATACACATTCTTCAAAGCTTGAGAGTAAGTTTTCCCTATGATTCAAATTCAAACTATTTCTCAAGTCTTACCATTTCCAAAAGCTACAAATTCATCATGGTAGATTTTGAGTGATAATAAGTTTTGTTTGTCTCTAGACATATGTCTTGAGGATGCATTGTCCAGGTACTAGGGCTTTCTTCTTTTTCTCATCTTTTCCTGCAAAAACATCAATAGTTAGTCTTAGGATCCTAGACTATCTTGGGTCCCTTGTTATTATTAAAATAATGGATCAGATTTTTAGTTTCCAAGTAGGGAATTGTGTTTTCTTTTAGAGTACTTTGAGGATTTGTCCTAGTTGTAAAGTTGATATTTCTTTGAAAACCTTCTTGATGACTGGGACAACGACTTTTAACATTAACCACTTTTCTATATACTATGTAAATATTAGCATAGTTTGAATCCTGGCCCACGTCTAAAGGTAGAATAACTTTCATGAATGTTAGAAAACAAAGATGAAGACTTAATCCATTTTTATTATTTTCTAACTCTATTTTTTCAAGGTTCACTCTTTAAGTGAGTTAAGAGTTTGTTCTACTAGTTCTTGAAGACTAGTAGTAAACCTTTTGACCATTTCTAAGTTTTCTTTGATCTTTGAAGCTTTAATTCTTCCTTTTGGTTAGAACTCTTTCAGTGAGTCTCTTAGAGATTGTCTTTCATCATCAAGGACTCCAGGATCCATTCTTGAATATGCGTATTCATCCACTAGTTAGTCATTTTTAGAACACACTGAATAGTATGCATAAAAAAGAAAAGATGCTAATGACTCAAGCTTCATTTTAGAAATCTTAGTTAACAAAGTTTTTTATTCGATACACATACATGCGGAATTTCTTCTTCATATTCTAAGTCTAACCCAAAAATTTGTTCTAACATATTATCTTTAAATGTTATTTCTCTGAGATCATCCTTAGTGTCACTTATTGTCATTAATTCTAAGGCATCCGTAGATGGTTCCTCACTTATATCCAATAAAGATTTATCTTGAGTCTCCTGTTCAACTAACTTATCCACCATGACTTCTATTGTAGCACGAGCCTTCTGGACAATAATATTAGCCTCTTGTGAAGTAATCTTTCTATGTATAGGAAGAGACAAGTCCTTGTTCGACTCTTTTCCCTTATCAATAGAACTCCTCTTGTGCTCCACGACGCACATAGGGAAAAAATCAATGAAGTAACTAGGGCTTTCATAGCTATGCATAATTGTTGGTCATAAGGGTGTCTACTACGAATCCTTCTTTGTGAGTTCTATCATTTCTTGAACTTCATTTAAAATCTCTTAGTTACAAATTCCATGTTCTTTTTTGCAAAATTAACTTGATCAACAACGTTAAGAGAGAGTACTTTATCTTTATTCTTTTGATTAATCTTATTTTCTTCATTTTTATTAGACTCATAGGCTTTTAGAAGCCTAATAAGCTCATCCATTTCCAATGTGTTTATGTCTTTTTCCTTTGTTATAGACTTAGTTATACTTTTCCTTTCTTCTTTGGATCTATATCTTTTTCTTTATTTTTCTTTGACTCATAGGTTTCTAGATTCTAAATAAGAGCATCCATTTCAAGGGTGTCTAAGTGTCTTTCCTTAGTTATAGTTCCACTTTGCATTGCTAGAACTAAAGTAGCACATTCAGCAATTTTCGTAACGCTTTCCCTGTTGGGATTACTTCTACAAGAGAATAGATCTTATTAAAATAGTAGTGAATCCAGTGTGCATATCCTGTATAGTTTCTCCTTCCTTCATTTTGAAGAGCTAATACTTGCTATTTAGATTATCAATTTTTGCCTTTTTCATAGAAGAATTTCATCATGAGCAACTCGCAGAGTATCCTAAATTTGTTTATCATCTTAGTAGGAAGAGATTCTGTTGTACTCATCTGGACCATTTCAAAAAATAAAGATCTTCTTAGCTTTTACATTATTCTTGATAAATACTTTGTCAACAACATCTCACTCTAGCCTATCATTAGGGATTTGAGTTTTTCAATCTTTACAAGTTTTCATTGGAATGGTTAGTTTATCTGAATTGCGTTCCATAAATCAGAACTTTCACTAATTAGATAGTCCATCATTGTGTTGATCCACCACCTGTAGTACTTTCCATTAAAGAGGGGTGGTCTGGCTTGAGAGGCACCTTTATGAGTTATTTGAGGAGAAGCAATGGGAATCCTTTTCATGGTGTTACCCTTTTTGTGAAAAACCCCTGCTCTGATACCAATCGAAACTAAAAATACTCCTTTCTACTAAGAACCAGGTTCTTAGACAAGGAAAACAACTAAAAGAAGATAGTGACACAATTATTTTATGTGGAAACCTCCTGAACTTATGGAGTAATAACAAAGACAATACCAATTTTCATTCATATCAAGTATTAGAATTACAATTATAAGCCTCCAAACACTGTAAAACTAATTGACCACTACCCAACTATCAACTAAGACTACTTAAGCTTCACTTACTGGTCTCTCTCAAGAAAAGTAGACTGTTCTTGTTACAATTCTCATAAATGAGTGCACAAGTAAGGTTACATAGCCCTAAGTTTAATTCACTCTTATTCTTCTATGAGAACTTCTACAACTATCCAGTCAAGGCATAAATACCACCCTACAAGACTATCTCACCAGGACCATTATAGATTTTCTTTCCATTTTTAATTCAGATACAGCTATCAAGAACCTATTTTTACCATAATTTATTCAAATAGAAAGCTACACTTACCATATATCTAAAATTACCATGTTTTTCAATCATCAAAATCATAATTGGAAAGTAGTTATTCTAACAGAAGCTCTTAGAAGCTATAAATTTGAGTCTATCGAATTCTACATAAACTAGCATAGCTTGTTCATAGTAATGTATTAAAATTCCCAAACGAATCTCTAATACAAATATGGATCATGAAAGGGGAACCACCATACTAGGGTGCCTATAAGACAATCACCACGAATTAAGCTATATATTTTTTTGATATGTATTTACTCTAGTGAAAAGGTCTGAAACCTAGTTTATTATTTAAGGTTAACACCAAAATAATGTTAATGTAATTGAATCCCTTGAAAGTAATGGATCTTACAAAGATCATTGGGAGATAAGTCTCTGAAAAGCTTGGTGGTAGCATAGAGATAAACTCTGAAGATATTCCTCTAATAAAAAGGTTATTTACATAAACAAGAAAAATTAATATATGACCATTAAAATGACAACCAAATAGTAAAGTATCTAATTTTTTTGGCTCAAAACCAAGCTCAAGTAGAGTGAAGATAAAGTCCTTGTGAAAGTTTTCACACATAATAAAAATATCTGGAATAGACAAATTAAACCCAGTCAATTATAACATATATTCCTCCATGTAGATAATAATGAACAAAATGTGGGATTGAAAATAATAAGAGCAAAAATATAATAGTTGGCAACTATTTTCCAAAACAACATAACCAATTTTCCTAAGAAGTTGTCATAACAGATGAGATAATAAGTTCTTATTTGTAATATGAATGTATTATAGTAGTCATTCACACCTTTAATTAGGATATTTGATATTTCTCAATTCAAGCACACCAAATAGAAAAAAGAGAGCAATAGAAAGTAATCTATTAGCTATAAATTATAGTTTATCAGTAGGGAAGGATATATTGTAGTTGGTGTGGGTTCCCGAAAACCCACATGAAAAAATGGTAAATATGTATTATAAAATTAATAGATCAAGTATATAAGTTTCTTCAGATAGAAACTGTAACCAAAATGGGTGGTCTTTTCTGTTGGAAAGAACAAGCATTACAAATGTGCACAATAGTGTAATTGCAAAAGAATATGCAAGTCTAAATTTTTTCAATCTTCTTGAACCAAGAAAAGTCAAAGAACTCAAGCACAAATGGTACTTGAGAAGCAAGTAAATTAACCAAAATAGATGTAGGCAAGGTAAATAGAAATCCACAACATAAGAACCAAGTTTATCTTAAAAAACCTCTTTAAGTTAAAGAGTAGCAAACACAAGACCTCAGGCCTATAAAGCTCCCCTAAGTAAATCAACAAAAGTTACAAAACATTCTACGCATTGACACAAATAAATTCAAATAAAGAGAAATAATGAAACAATATCATACCAAAACTTGAGATAAAAAAAAGAGAATTAAGCAAAAAAATGGTCTATTGTTCATGCCCCCAAAATTGAAACTATAGAAAACAAAATCCAATATCCACTAGTGAAATCCTGGAATCAAATTTTGATAACTTATATTCAATTAGGAAAGATCCAACTATTAACAAAGAAACAAATGCAATTTAAAGCCAGCTGCCTCATCAGAAACTTTCTAAAGCAAAAATAACTCAATTTTCTCTCTTAAGAACTCAAAAAATGATTTAAGTTATTATTTTCTATCCTATGATATTCTAAACCTAAAATAGGTCATATTTATATATATTCACATTACTGTGATTTAGGAAAAAGGTGGGTTAGGTCCAAAAGTACCATTTAATCAACATAGGAACGGAAACCCCCCCTCCCAATAATTCTCCCCTTTCCAACTATGAAGATGAAACCATCATACTGATGATCATGAAACATTCTTCAAAGTTCCCTCTTCGAAAAGCTTTAGTCATTATGTTAGAATCATTATTATTCATAAGAATATTCCTGAATTCAAGCAACTTAGAATCAAATGTATCTCTACTCCAATGGAATCTCATATTATTGTATTTAGATTGGTCATAAAATGTGAAATTCATATAAACATGAATAGTAATTTTAATTTTGTAATAAACCACATAACTCTTTTAACTACAATTAAGTTTTCCCAAAAATCTCTTCAACGAAAACAACTCTTTATAGGCTTTAGTTGCAGAAATAAGATGAGCTTTTGTTGTAGATCAACTAACACATTTTTGCAACCAAAATTACCAAGATGCAACTCCCCCTTCAAAGGTAGTCAGCTATCCTAATGTTTATGTAATGGCCCTCATGGTCATTTATGATAAAAATACAACATTTTGCATTCTAGAGCATTTCAGTAGTTTCCCTAAGTCATTTATGACTTACTGGGACCGACAGTTTGGATACTTAGCGACTCGATTGAGAAATATCTCAAATTCCCTATTTTAGAAAATAAAAGTAAGTACTCGTTGACCAAAGTCAGCTTTCCTTCAATACAATCTCAGAATTTAATTCCGACAGTTCCATTAGCTCCAAAATACCAAACAAAGTCCAGTTTGACCCTAAATTTATGTTTATGAGTTCTCGTTTGCAAATTATGAGAAATTGTGGATCTTAGTTAAGTTTATCGCCTAAAGTGGAGCTTGAGTGATGTTTTGATGTTCGGAGGGTTGGATTGAAATTCTAATGCTCCCAGCAGCTCCAAAATGATAATTTTAGGCTAGGTGAGGTGGTAGTATAATTTTGAACTTTTCATTGCATTTTGAAGTGTTAGTGCAGAAATATATTTTTGGCTACCTTGGGTTTGAGGGGTTATTTTGCATATAAGAACTTAGATTTAAGTTTTTTCTACTCCATTGAGTTCGGAATGTCAATTCCATGCTATCTGCATATTTAGTTTGTCAAAATTGGACTCTGTTTGATCCCTGAACTTCCACCTAGAAATTCTGGAAAAGAATGCAGCAGCAACCTACAACTGGTGCAGGTGCAGGCACTTAGCGCGATCGCGGTATCCAAGTACGATTGCATTGAGAAAATTTCTTTCTCCTGTGCGATCATGCTAGCTTGCACGATCGCGAAAAATGCTGAAATTTCCTTAAGCACGATCGCGCCTTGATAGTGCGAACGCGATATGCCGCGCCTAGAATTATATAAATTCCTGCACAGTTTCCCTTTATTATTTTAGCAACCCAACATCATTTCAATTTATTCTTGAGAAAAAATAAACCCCCAAATAGCTATTCAAGGTCATATAAGTTCCTCACATCATCACCCCATTGATTCCACATGAATTTGGGTAAGTCTCCTTCTCTTCTTCTTCTTCATTATTCTTTTAGTTTTCAACCATTAATGACCTAAAAGTTGAGGTTGACAAATTCAATCTCATAATTCATTATTTTTTATGTATTTCTTTGTTAATTAAATATACATTGCTCCTAAGATCATTAATTCATCATAATTCTAATGTTAAATTCGTAAAGATTGAATCTTTGACCCTTTTAGGGTTAATTCTAGGCTGATTCGAAGCCCTTCCTGCTTTCGCATTGTGCTTAATTTGGGAGTATGGATTTTTGGTAACGTTTGGGACCCCAGAGTGAATTTATTTTCAGTTTCGGCAAGCGACTCCTATAAGACCTTTTTAGGCCTAATTTTTGGCCCAGTCCGAAAGTTATTATAAATTAAATCGTTATACTTGTATTAACACATGGAATTCATTGAAGCAAGTATCAGATCATTCAGAGATCATATGATATCAGTCGGAGCAATATTCGTAAGATTACAATGCTTTGTCGACGAACGATAGGTAGGCTCCGTGGGGCAATCTCTGGGCTTATAACTTTAATAACTGTACTAAATAGCATACTTGGGTTGGGTTAGCTAGGTTTTATAGTACCCCAGTACCATTCTTTTGTCTGTTCCATGTTGATATTGATATGTTGGCACCCGAGTGATATGGGGTTTTAAACTTAGCATAGGATGTGGATACTTCATGATTATATAGATATATGCGATGTTGATATGTTGTGCATTGATGACACGAGAAGCCGAGCCTATGGCTCTGATGAGAGTGCATTGGGGATAGGTGGTATTACCACGTAATTTATGATCCATGATGGCTAGCAGATGATTTGATGATAAAGTTTCAAGCAGTAGAAAGAAATAAATGAGAACACTATAATAATAATATAAGCAATTATCTTCTACTGTATTAGTCTCGATATGGTATCAAGCATGCAGTAACACTATTTTCACTATTTTAGTCTAGGCTTCACACCCTGGCACCAAGAGCAGTATCCTTTTACTAGTAAATGTTGGGACTTGAGACCGACTCCGTTCGGCAATAAGTAGAACGCTAGGACTTAAGACGTCATCGTACGAAAATAAGTATAACTTTTGACACAGATGGTACTATTGGTTGTGGAGACATGATAATACTGATTTACTGAGGACCTTAGGTTATACTTCCATACATTGGTGTTATACGCCTTGATTTATGCCTTGCTTTTCTGAGTATGTCTAGTGGATATTACTGATATGAGGCACAAAGTGTCGACGGGATTACACTGCTATAAGGCGCAAAGTGCCGGAGGGATAACATTTATATGAGGCACAAGATGTGGCGGGATAATATTGCTGTTCTGAAATTAGGATGTGAGGTTCTGATGGCGATCATGTGTATGTTTATTTTTTCTCACTTGTTTTCTTTAGTGTACCCTTGGTAGTATGGTGATACCTACGGATGAGCATGTTTCTGTGTATGCTGTGCTTCCTTATGGGGGACTTGTTAGCATTTAATTGCTTTACTTTTTTATTCGTATCACTGCATAGTTGTCTTTATTGGTTACTTTTTATTTCATGTTATGTGGGAGTAGTTCTTTACACTCTTATTAAGTTATTTATCCTTTCACTTGAGGTACCGGTATACCGACCATGTTCTACTTCTATCTTATTTGATTCTTATTTACTGTGTATTGCTCACCTATGTTGTTGCAAGGATGTCGGGAACATTTTCTTTCATTGCCTGAGATCCTGTTATATGAGTAGATAGGGATATCAGTCTATGTGATACTTGATTCTTAATTGAGTAGATAACCCCCCTTGTTGTACTATTCACTTCTGTGACCCCTTTTTTTCATACTCTGTTATTTACTGCTTTTATTATTATTATGTGCTCAGCAGACCCTCGAAGACTACTGGGTACGGGTTGCTTCAGTGACTTGTACTTATACTACACTTGTACATGTGCAGATCCGAGTATAGGTTCCTGTTCGTGATACAGACAGTTATTCATTCATATCTTATTCACATCGGAGATTCAGGGTGAGCTTGGCATCCAGCTTGTTCCTGCTTCTCTTCAGACTTATGTTTTTTTTATCTCCATTGTATTTTGGAGACCTCTTTATACTACACTTACTTCAGTTTTATCATTTCTGTGCTTAGTGGTTCGTTTGACAGTAAAACCGAATTTTGGGTAGTTATTTCATTCTTTAAGACTTTCGCTTACTATTATTATCTTTATTTTTTTTTTGACATACTTATGCATTTAATGTAGTAGTCCTCCTCTTCAACTTCGGACTACGGGGTTTGGTTCTCCTACTAGTGGTATAGTAGGTGCCATCATGATCTGCAAAATTGAATCGTGATAGTATACATATGAGTATCAATATCACCAACCATATCTAATTTACTGTAATCACAAATTTTAGGTTTTCCTATTCTAATGCACAACATTCCAACATTTTCTTCTTAGATTAGAAAGAAATGGATGTCAATACAAATGACATATGCAATATATGGTCTTGCGAACACAGTTGAATAAAAATACCATTTGTTAAAGCATAATGAACTCTCTTCATACCTTCCTTCTCATCATTATTAGAAGGATAGTAATTCATGCATAATTTGAGGTACATAGCTAAAGTTGTACTGATAATCGTATCTTTTCTGAATGTACTTCTATTGTGATACCAATAAATTCTTGGCATCTTTATGGACCATTTGCATACCAAGAATCTATCTCACTAGTCCTAAGTCTATCATAACAGACGAATTATGTGACACTTACCAAAAAATAATATGTGATCAACATAAAGTATGCAATAATAAAGTCACCATTAGAAAATTTATGCACAAAAATAAAATGGTCTGAAGAAATATTCTTGAAGCCTTATCAACTCATAAAAGAATCAAACTTCCTATAATGCTGCCTGGGAGCTTATTTCAAACCATACAATCACTTCTTCAATTTGCAAACATAATTATCTTTTTCCTTGACTTCACTATCTTCTTGATGCTCCATATAAATTTCTTCATCTAAGTTACCATGCAGAAAAATATTTTTAAGATCCATTTGCTAAACCTCTAATGTTGACTTTCAACTAAGCCTAGAACCACACAAATGGATGAAATCTTCACAATTTTAGAAAATATTTCATCAAATCAACTCTTTTTTCTAATTAAATCCCTTAACAACTAATCCAACCTTGTATTATGAATTGGGTTGCCATCTTTATGTCTCATCGTAAATATCCATTTGTTTTACAAAGATTTTCTACCTAGGTAGCTTAACCAAATTAAAGGTATACTTATCATGCAAAAATTTAATCTCATCTTTCATAACATTAAGTCATATTTGGTTTTTTCCACTATCCATGACCTCATCAAGACTCTAAAGTTCTCCCCCGCCAGTTAAGACTTCATACTCATCAAAAAAATAATGAGATGAAGGTATTTTGTCTTTAGTAGTTCTTCTGAGAGAACTGTCTAGAGTATCAATGACAGCTTGTTGCTGGACAACTACATAAATTTGTATTAGAGAATCAACAACATATACTGGTCATTCGAAAGACGATCATCATCTGCATTATAAACCTAATTTTAATATTAAGGATTATTTCAAGTGCAATAGTCAAAGAAATTTGATCAACATCAATTAAACTTTCACTACTTTGAGAATTAATTTCTCAGCCTTGTCAAAATATTAAATTATTTTGACTTCCAAGAACATAAAATCACATCTTCTAAAATCTTTCTTCTAAACTAGATCTTAGAAAAAAATCCAAATTCATCACAAATATAATTAATAAAGATAAAATACTATGTTTTAACACCCCATATTGACTTCTCATCTTTAGAATCATGCACAAAGGCTATATACCGAAAAAATCTCAAGTGATCATAAGAGGCATTCTTATTAAACCAAACCACTTCAGGGACATCACCATCTGAAGCAACAAAAGGATATAAATTTATAACATGTGTAGAAATATTAAATTCTTCTACCTAAAAAAATTTTGATAGGTTAGCATTAGAAAGCATACATCTAGCCCTCTCAACTGGAGTTTTGTTCATCCTCTAATAAGCTATTTAATAGAGGTGTTTGAAGGATTTTCTAACATTGAATGTCCTACTCTCTACAATATCTATCAAAAGGACCTATATAATCACCATCGTTGTCTGAGCAGGTGTATTTAAGTTTCTTCCCTATCTAGCTCTCAATAAAGGCTTGAATACTCTTGAAAACATCAAGTACTTGATCATTGAAATTCAAAAGAAACACTCATAGTTTGCAATAATGATCAACAATAAAGGTCACAAAGTGAAGTGCACCACTATGAAACCTTAACTTAAGAGGATAAAATAAATCAAAATGCATTAACTCCAGCAAATCAAGCTTTTTTGAACACAAATGACTCTAAAAGGAAAATCTTTTTTATTTATGGTTAATACTTGAACACGTATCTTTAAATTTTCTTATTTCACTAGAAAAGCAATTTCATCTTATCCAACCTATTAATCCCTTTCTAACACGTATGACTCAGTCTTCTATGCCATAACTCTAATAAAGTATCTTTCTCTACCAAGTTCACATAGCCTATAAAATGGAAACTTGTAATATATACAAGTTAGACAACTTTTCCCCTTGATCCAGGACTATTAAGTCTCGAGTAAGATGGCGCAGGACAAAAACTGGGGTGTTAAAATAGTCCTCATCATCAAAATTCCAACAGAAATTAATTTAAGTGAACACCTAGAGAATGCTTGACATTGTGGAGAACTAGTCTCGAGCTATTGTTAATTTTCAAACAAATATAAATAGTACAAATTCCATATACATCAACCTCATAATCATTTTTTAATATTTCAAAATTACCTGGAATATAAGTCGTAAATAATTCCTTTCTTCGCATTACATAAGAAGTAGCACCAGAATCCACAAATTGTCTAGACTAATTAAAAATAATATTACCAATATTTTTTGAAGAAGAAACAAGAAGATCATCATTAGAAACAATAGCGACATAATTTTCACTATTGCTATTTTTATTTTGTTGTCTTATATCCCTCTTATACCTATGGTGATATTTTTTATATGCCAAATATTGTGGCAATAGTCACATATATCATTCTTGTATCTGAACTTTGACATGCTTTTACTTTTATCTCTGTCATTTGACCTCTAACCTTGTTTCTTTCCCTGTATTCAACAACAAAAATATCAAAGTTTGAACCTAAAGAAAATGAAGCCTATGATCTTCTTCTGATATCTTTATTTAGGATAGTACTCTTAACATATCTTATGTTACAAGACCACTAGAAAATAATTTAATCAAGAAAACCCAAAAATATTTCCAAGAGTCTGGCAAAGTATTAAGAAACCAAAGTTCATATTTCTTCGTCAAACTTTACATCCATTCCAGAAAACTAAATAAGGAAATACTAAAAATTATTTATATGAATAGAAATAATACTATCCTCTTTGTATCTAATATTCATCATTTATTTTAGTAGGAACAATTTGTTATTGTTAGTCTTAGAAGCATAAAGTATCTCAAGTTTGTCTTAGAAACTTCTAGAATCTATCTTATTTACAATATGATTTCTTACATTTCTTTAACCTATTGTATGATATAGAAAAAATCTATAGGTGCTCAAACTCTCATTCCTCACCATTCATAAAATGAGTTTTATTAGAAACAAATACAAGTAAATATTATTTCTTAACAAATAGAAGGTCTTTCATTTTTCTTTTCTAAGTATCATAATTTCTACAATTAAATGCCCTAGCTTCTTCGGATTATAGGTAGGCTTTTGTTTACTCCCTGTGAACATAATGTTATACCTGCACTAGACACAATCCTTGAATTGGGGAATATTAGGTTGGGATGATGACCCCTACCTGCTTACCTTCTTCTACTTCATCTCTCTTTCTGACAGTATTCGATGTAATATGATGCCTTTGACTTATTTATTGCCTTGTGATGGACGAAAGACGACTCTTAAAGAATAGGATGTTGAAGCATTGTCGATTTTTGGGTTTTTACCTTGGGTTTGTATTGGTTGTCTTGTGATGTTAATTGTAGGCTGAACTTGTGCATGAACATAGGTTAGCTTGCTGATTATTGTGAATGCGCATTTATGTAATACATGTACTGATATGTATTACATCTTGACCTATGAAAATTTGAGGGTTGAAGGCCTAATATCACAGTTTTTGAGATATTATAGCCTTGAAGACCCGTTTCATGTGTAAATGGATAAACTTGACTAAAATGGTTAGTGAGGAATTTTCTAATAATTATTAATAAATAAGAGATTTTTCACATATTTGTAATGACACTCATGGTCATTTATGATAAATACATGATGTTTTTCATTCTAGAGCATTTTGGTAATTCCCAAATTCATCTACAACTTGCTGGGACCAATAGTTCAGATCCTTGGTGACTCGGTTGAGAAACATCTCAAATCCCCTGTTTAGAGACTAAAACTAAGTACTCATTGACCAAAAGTGAAATTTCCTTCAAGACGATCTTAGAATTTAATTCCGACAGTTCTGTTAGGTTTTGAATACCAAACAATGTCAAGATTGACCTTCAGTTTGTTTTTTGGAGTTATCATATGCAAGTTATGTGAAATTGTGGAT
>JBDJHY010806890.1:0-15244 GCA_039654485.1 Withania somnifera | reverse complement strand
GAAATATAAGGAGTTGAAAAGGAGAGTAGACTTTCAGTGGGGAACGCTGCAAAAATGACATTTGTCTGTGAGTCTTAGGAGAGAAATATTTAACAAACCTCTAGATTTGTGCAAGTCAAGTTTGAATAATTCCTACTTTGTTCTTTTCTGTTCTATAGTTGATAAAGGTAAGAAGAAAATATATGTTCGAAGTTCTAACTTAAATTCAACGGCCATGTAAAAAATTAATTAACATCTGAGTATTTTACAAATGATTATTAATCTATTCTATCTAAAGTATTCTCTTCTAGTTTATTTTATTTTATTTTTTTCTTCGTAATAGATACTTACAATGTGATATATTCAAACTAACACAATATAACCTTTTGCACATTTGTAGAGTTTTAATTACTATTTGGCCAACGATTACCATAAGAAAAGGATGGACTGATTTTCGAGCACATAACATCAACTAATTTTATTGCTTTTATTTTTTCAGAATTTAGTCCATCCTTTTCTTATTTGGTTGAGTGAATTAATTGATTAGAACTTAATGCTAGTTTTGTTAAAGTGTTTCATCTTTAATTTTTTGTAATTAATTTGTCTGTAACACATGTTGTAGTTACTTATCTACTTAACAATTATAAGCTTTTACATATTCTATGAAAGACTTTAGACCGTAGTTGTTTGGGAGGAAAATAATATTCTAGGTTAAACGTAAAGACTGGTTCGCACTCAGTTGGGTGGGAAATAATAATCTAGATGAAATATGAATAAAGATCCACCTAAGACTTTAGTGGAGTAGTATTTAGTAATTATTGTATTGTTTTTATGAATAACATTGGGTAGGTAAGTGTTATAATTTTCAACCAAATTAGACATTTGTGATTTCTTTTCATGTGGTACATCGTATTTTTTATGAATGAAAGTGAACTTCGTTAAGTGTTATAATGTGTAACTCGTAAAAAGCATTCATAAGATGTCTATTTTGGTTGAAATTTATAACATTATTGTCTAAATTGTCAGACTGAACCTATAGTTGGTTAAATTTAATGGATTTATATTTATCTATTCTATTTAATTCATTTCCTCTCAGTTTATTCAATTTAGTTTCTTACTTCATAGTGGATACCTACAATGTGACATATCCAAACTAACACCATTGTAGTGTTATTTTGGATAGTCACATTGCCGGTACCGACTGCGAAATAAGAAAATAAATTGAATAAATTGGGTGGAAATGAGTCAAGACAGAATAGATAAATATAACTTCGTGAAAAAAGAGAAATAATTTTAGATATGAGAGACAAAGGTTCGGTGGTAGCCAAAATTTAAGTGTAATATAACTATATAAAGTCATAGTAGTGCATTTCAGGACCTCTATTTTTTATCTATAAAAATTAGATCACACTTCATGATGTTGAAGAGACTATTTGCCAATGTTAATTGGTATCTTCAGTTTAGAAAGTGTGATTTATAATGTCAGAGATGAGAGACAGAGGTTCGAGGATGTAATATTACGTTCAAATTTAACCAGTGTGATTTGTAAAAAGTATGGTGGAGCGAACTTATGTTTTAGTTTTATGATAGCTGTGAAACAACCCTCTCTTTAGTTTAACTAAAATTTATAAATCATATCTTTCTTGTTGCAAAGAACTAAGGCATGACACGTAGCTCTTTGCATCATTACATTGGATGCAACCGTTTTTATGTTATCCTTCCTTAATTCTTTGCAACAGGTAAGACACGATTTATAAATTTTAGAATTTAGGTTTCAAGGCAATAAGTTAGTGAAAATTATGAAGTAAAAGTCTTTTAAAAACATGCCAAACATGATAAGCAGCAATAGAAATAATATAGACAAATGTAATTATAGTTAGAATTATAATTGATTTGATACTTGTAATTCTCGTTGACCACCTTCTACTTCCACTTTAGAATAAACCGAAGCTCGTTGATAAGATTTCTGTGTCAGTCATATCAATTTTTAGGAACTAAATTCGTTATTATAAGTGTCAAACTCGTGATATGTCTATGAAAGCTACTCAAAGACGTGGAAAATTAAATCAACACGATTTATTCAATGTAGACTTTTGTGCGCATAAATTCAAGTTTATAACTTAATAAACTTGTATTTGCACATATTAAAGTCTGCAATGAAGAAAATCGTGTTGATTTTCTACATCTTGCAGCAGATCTGATAAACATATCACGAGTTCGGTACCTACAATAGCCAATCGAGTTTTTGATGGCTGCGGTGATTGTTACTAAAATCTTATTTATCGGTTTTAGTTTATTCTAAATGATTTGGAAGGTGGCTTGCGACAGTTAGAAAATCAAATCATTTCTTCTAAGATAGTTTACAACAATGTACTAGCTAATATTTCACTAAATTTGATTGGTGGTTTTTTTTTACATGTAACACTATGAAATATTTCAATATAATCTGTTAAGTTATAAAAGAAATATACTAAAACTTTATTTTAATGGTAAGTAAAAATGTATTTTTTCTAATATTCACAAATATCGAGCTATTTTTTTCGATTTCCTTATTTTGAACTAGTACTCCTCTTTTTCATTTCATTTCAACTGTACTATTTGATTAGTACAGTTAATAATATTAATCACATTTTATACTGATTTGATTTCTTTCTTGATTATAGCTTATGATTGGGTTTGTTAATTTAACTTTGATGGAACCTATCATACTCTCAACTATCTTGTTGTTTTTTCTACTTTGTGGCACATCATGAAGTAGATCGAGACGCTCGAGTAGAAGGAAGAGGCAAAGTAATTATGTGTTATATTTGATAATTCAAAGTTATAAGCCGACAAGAGAGTCGGGATCATAATGGGTTTGACAAAGTTAACAATTAACGAATTTAATCAAAAAATTATATAACCAGGGAAATAATCAATTAATATAAAATTTATTTAATATAATTAGCTATTGTCGACCAAATAGTGTAGTTTCAAAGTCAATAATTAACAGACTAACATTGATTGTATTCTCAAGCGTAAAAAAAATATCGACTTGAGATTTTAGTGGAGTGATAGCTTTTATTTATTGTAAATTTATTATGACAAGGTTCAAAGAAAGGGTGGGCCATTGATAAAGAATCAATGGAAAACCACAATGCTAGCAGATGGCGTATTTTTTTAAGATCTTTCGATCGTTTTTGCTAATATATCATTATTTTATTTTAGTTGCTTGCCTGACATCTATCTGCTCTTCGTAAAACGTATCGGGGAGTAGCTTTATGTTTGTAAATTTAATTTTCTAAGCAATATTTTGTTAGCATATAGAATTTATATGCACAAAGAAATTCTCCAAAGAGAACTCAAAATGGTTGAGATGTCTGTAACCAAACACAAAATAGGACGAAGAACCAAGTTCATGTGCATAAATTTAATTTGTTTAACAATGTCTTCTTAACAAACGGAATTTTTCATACAAAAAGTCACTCTTCAAGGGAACTTGAAATGGTTTGAGTTTATAACCAAGCTCAAAATGGAAAGAATCAAGAAGGGCTGAAGATACAGGTCAAAATTAATAATGAAATAGTTTAATTTGATTATTAGTCTGAAAATAAATATTTCTATGTGTAAGAATTAATGTTTTATTTGTTTAGAATTTGTAACAGCTTAAAGTTGTAAAGAATGAATTTTTTGTACATTATAAATAAGTTGCCTCATTGAATTTCAGGTATGAGTAATTAATTTTTTATTTACTGATTTAGTTACATTGATTGTTTAATTACTATGTAAGTGAATTTGATTAATTACATGTTATAATTAGAAGTTGTTTGAAAGAAATTCATAAACAAGTTAGTTAATTAATTTTTTACTTGTAATTACTAGTTGAATCAACTAAATTTTTTTTGTTGATCTAATTATTTTTTTTGTTAATAAATTTTAGTCTATTATGAATGATGACGTCCCTCCTCGCATCTTTTAGTCAGGGCCTCTTGATCATTCTCTATTGGTTTTCCAATCGGAGTACAGATCCGGGCTCATTTGGAGACACATAATAGATGAGTGTCATCTTCTTGAAACAGAGAAGATTGTCGGGGTATGAAAATTTTTAGAACCTCACCCGTTATACAAGCGTTTCTGGCCATAGTTGAAGCCATTTCGACTAGTCATTTGTATAGGCAGGATACATTTGGATCGCCATGTTCTCACGGCTGTTGTAGAGCGTTGGTGGCCTAAGAACCACACTTTCTACCTATCGTAGGGACACTGCCATCACTATGCAGGATATGCAGGTCCTGCATGGTATGCGGTGTGATGACATTCCACTAATATATGGGCATATATTGTAGACAGGGCGGTGATTGGAGAGAAAAGTTGTTTTGGTTGATCAACTTTCAGGACGAGGAACCCACCAAGGGTTCTAACTTTAAAAAGTATTCAGATCTCAGACAGTTTATAGTTGACCAGTTGAATCATGATCTTATTACAGACCTCACTAACGATGAGAGAGTTTAGAGGATTTACCGGATCTATGTTTTTTTTATATCTGTTGAGATATTTTTCCCTAATACGAAGGATACCCTAGTCTATCTTCGGGTTTTGACCTACCACAAGAACATAACTCATTTCAATTGTATAATTGAGGTGTATGTCATGCAGTGAAGGGGAAGAAACAGCATTGAGGAATTTGTACCTCTCTTCCAGGTCAGCAGCTTAACCTACTAGTTAGTACGTTGTGTTGTATAATTTTTTAAATTTCATTAGGTATGGATTTGGGAGATGATCATACCTTTATGGCTGTCATTTCCTGGATATATGACAGATCTTCCAGTTGCGGCGCAGTGGACCGAGCATGTCACGATTCAATTTCTCGGATCATGATGGCACCTACTGTACCGCCAGTAGGAGAACCAACTCCGTATTTTGTAGCCGAAGTGGAGAACCACTATATCAAATGCAAAAGGCACAAGTTAAAAATAGCAGTATATAAGTGAAATAAATAAAAGTACTAGGGTCAAAATAATATTCCCAAAACTCAGTATCAGTGTCAAATGAACCACTAAGTACAGGAACAAAAATCAAAATATCTAATACAACTGTATCAAAATACATGGAGATCAGAATAAAATGTTGATGCTAAAGAGAAACAAGAAAAATCGAAAGTCAAGAACACCCTGAATCTTTGAAATAGAACGTAAACTGTATGAACAATGGTCTGTAATCACGGTCAGGTACCTGTACTTGGATCTATATATGTGTAAGTGTAGTTTGAGTACAAGCTGTCGGAGTAACTCATACCCAGTAGGCTTCGAGGACCCACTGAGCACATAAAAATAATAACAATAGTAAATAATAGAATACCATAAAGGGGTCACAGAGTCAAATAGCACAACAAAAAAACCTAGCAACTCAATTAAGGATCAAGTACAAGTAGACATGTATCGCTAGTTAATCACATAATAGGATCTAAGGAAATGAAGGAAAACGTACCTGAAATTCTCGCAACAGTATATATGAATAATAATATAATAATTCAGGAGTCAAAAGAAGAAAGAAGGAGAACATGAACGGTATATCGGTAACCTCAAGTATAATGAAAAACTGATAAGGGAATACCATGCACAATAACACGCCTCAGAAATACAATACCTTAACTACATAGTAAAGAAATAATATAATAAATAAGCTAAAGACAGAAGTCATGCTCACCCTGGCCTTACATCTAAGCCAGGGTACACTGAAGAAAACAAGTGCAGAAAAGAAAATACAAACACATGAAGTAACTAGTCCTGTGTATACATCACCTCCGGTACTCATAGGCCCAACAGGTAGAACCCATGGAAGGCTAACCTAAATATTCCTGGTATGTCTCCCCTTCCTCCATATACCCCATCATCCGTGTCGCCGCGGCATAGAGACAAGGTCCATGGGGGTATGTCACCACGTATAATCTCTAATGTCATCACAACCTCACATCCCAAATCACAGAGCCACAAGGGTATCGAAGTCTGGCATCTCGTGCCTAATATCAATAGTCTCATCAAGATTTACACGGCAAGTCAGGGCATACAATGCCTCAATATACTCTATCACCAATATCCTCAAGGACTGTATCATCAATGTATCCATAACCGTTAATATGATAAGTGTCAAAAAGACGTACTCATTGTCGTACGACGACGCACTCAAGTGCTAGCGAGTGTACTCACTGTCGAAGGAAACTGGTCTCAGGTCCCAGTATTTATTAGTCAAATGATATTTTCTGGTGCCAGGATATAAAGCCTGGACTAAAATAAGTAAAAATAGTATTATCGGGTGCTCGATACAACGCCGAGTCTAAAATAGTTAAATTATTACTACTTATATTATTATTAGAGTATTACCATTTATCGATTTAAGTCATTATTCATCTTTATTACTAAAATCATCCTCTAGCCATCATGGCTCAATACTCAGGTAGTGATACTGACCCAACCCTAATGCACTCTCATCGGAGTCATAAACCCAACCTCTCGTGTCATGAATGCACAACACATCAATAAGAATATATGTAAACATATGATCATATAATTACAATTTCCTATGCCCTGTACAGGTATCTAACCAACTTCTAAGTCACATGAACCATATCAAACAGATGCCAAAATATAAATATCAACTTGGAACAGACAAAGGAATGGTACAGGATCACTATATCCACCTAAATACCCAATCCACGGATGCTATTTAGTATAATTATTAAAGCTATAATCCCATAATATCCCCATGGAGCCTACCTTTCGTCCGATGATAAAGCGTTGAAATTCACAAATCTTACTCTGACTGTTTTCAAACGATCTCCAAATTATCTGAACTTGTGGTAAAGTATTCTATATGTTAATATGAGTCTAATGATATAATTTATGCTAAGTTTTGGATTGGGCATAAAATTGGACCTATATCAAGCTTGCAGGGCCCGCTTGCTGGAATAAAAAATAAACGTTCCCAAGGTAACTACGAACCCGTGCTCCAAAATTGAGCAAAATTCGAGCAAGGAAAAACCCTTGAACAGCCCGTAGAAAATTAAGCATAAAAAGGTTTAAAGAATCGAACTTTATGAATTTATACGTTGAATTAGGAAAAGAAAATGTTACTACGACGAATAATAACCCTAAGAAGAAAGGAATTACTATATAACTTTGAATATAATTGAAGGAATCAAGAGTTCATGACTAAGACATTAATGGAGGAAGAACACAAATTTTAATGAAATATAATGGATAAAATCACTTACCGAAGTGATAATGATGTACACAACCTTCAAGGAACTTTCTATGAACTTTGGAGGAGTTTCCAAGACAAATCACACAATTTCTAGAGAGAAAATAAGGGGAAAACTGATGGAAGAATGACCCAAAAATGGGTAGAAAACTGCACAAAATAGCCCTGGAAAGTGTCAATAAATCGGTATTGCTGATTTATCGGACACTTGGTTTAGATTTATCATACCCTTCACTTACTTTGCAGTTTTAGCGGATTTATCGATCATGACAGATAAATAGATCAAAACTACACTAGAAAAATAACAGCTATTCTGAAATTTCACCGGTGTTTTGGAAATCTAACAGAGTCTAATTTTTTAAATCAGATATGTATTTCATGTGAGAAACAATTTATGGACTCAACGGGATCGACGAAATTGGTATCATAGGTTTTTTGGGAAAAAAATACCTCAACCAAGACTTAACCAAAACTAGGAAATTTCTAACTTTTTCAGGGAACCACTCAAATCGAGCACGAACACCTTGGGAAGTGTACCAAGGGTTAAACTAGCCTAAATTCACAATTTCAAAACTAATGGAAGTGTCAGAATTCTGATCTGTCACTCCGAACACCAAAACACCACCCAAGCTCCACTTTAGGCCTTAAACTTAACTAAAATCCATAAATTGGCATAAATTGTAAACTAACACTCCAAAACACAAACTTAAGTTCAATACCAACTTTTTTTGACATTTCAGAGCTAACAAAACTGTCGTAATTTAATTCTGAGTTCGTCTTGAAGAAAAGTTGACTTTGGTAAATGAGTAAGTTTTAAGTTGTAAAATAGGCAATTTGTAATATTTCTCAACTGAGTCGCTAGAGATCCGAACTACCAGTCCCATCAAGTCATAAATGACTTGGATCAACTACCAAAATGCCCTAGAATGCAATATGTCGCTTATTATCATAAATGACCATGAAAGTCATTATAGAGTGAGGGTGGTATTTTGGTGTTTGAAGTGTCAGATCAAAATTCTAACGCTTCCATCAGCATTTGAATGGTGAATTAGGTTAGTTTGACTCTTGGTACGCTTCTCAAGGTGTTCTTGCTCGATTTGAGTTTTTATGTGGAAAGTTGAAATTTTTTTAGTTTTGGCTAAGTCTTGGTTGGGGGTCATTTTTGCTTAAACGACCTCCAATGTTAATTTTTTCAATTCCGTTGAGTCCTAAATGTGTCTTTCACATAAAATACATATTTGGTTTGTCAAATTTGGACTTTGAATGCATTTTGAGTGGGTGATTTGGAGCATTTCTATCCATTTGATTTTGCTGTCAAAACCTGCAACTGGTGCAGGTGGTTCCTTTATAGCAACCGTGGAGCCAATCCACGCGATTGCGATTCAGTTATCCTATACACTTTTCGATAGCAAAGTATCTTCATGTGATCGCGATGAAGCCTTTTTCTATTTCTCTACACGATCGTGTAGCATAGTCATGCGATCGTGATGAACTTTTACAATACCCTACGTGATTGCGACCCTTATGACGCGATCACGATGCATTAATTACCTGAAAGTTTTACAAAATCCCTGAATGACCTCAGATCTTTTATTCATCAAAACCTCTATGTTTTAACCCGTTCCTGTATGAAAAACTCATTCTAAACCTCAATTCAAGGCTGAGAAAAATCTCCAAGTGTTGCCCTTCGATTTTCACGCGATTTGGGTAAGTTTATACTTTGTTTTAATTCTTGAAATTCTTGGTTTCCTCCATTAATGGCCCCAAGTAGTGAAGTTGATGAACCCTTGTCATAATATGAACGTTGTTGTATAATTCTCTCTTCCTTGAGTATATTTTTCTGGGTAGTATTGTTAATTCATCGAATTTCAACATTTAATCCCATAAAAATTGCATATTTGACCCCATTATAGTCAAATATATCCGGGATTTTTTGGAGCCCTTTCCGCACTCGAACTGTGCTCAATTTTGGTGTACGGGTTCCTAATAAAGTTGAGAACCGCATGGCAAAGTTTATTTTTAGTTTCGTTTAAGTGGGCCCCGCAGGCCCATTCAAGACCTGATTTTAGGCTCCATATGAACTTAGTATAATTTATATCGTTAGACTCATATTGACATATAGAATACTTTTTTGCAAATTTTAGAGCAATTGGAGATCGTTTGATATCAGTCGGAGTAATATTTGTAAATGGCAGTGCTTTAACGTCGGAGGACAGAGAGGCTCTGTGAGGCTATCTCTGGGTCTATAACTTCAATAATTACACTAAACAGCATCCATTGGGTTGGGTTGCTAGGTAATTATAGTGATCCCAAACCGTTCTTCGTCTATTTCCTTGTTTGATATATATTTTGGCATCCATAATTTATGGTGCCTGTGACATAGGATTTTCCCATTGATACTTGTTCAGGCATAGATTGTTGTTATTTCATGTATAATGACTTATTGTTATGCTGTGCATGTATTACATGAATGATTAGGCCTTTGGCTCCGATGAGAGTGCTTTGGGGTTGGGCCAGTATCACCATATGATTATTGAGCCATATAGGCTAGAGACTTGTTTTAGTAATAATAACATATAAGGTTATAAAGTAATAAATTGGAATGTTCTAATAATAATATAAGTAAATGACCTTTTAACTGATTTAGACTCGGCATTGTTTACTTGTTTTAGTCCAGGATTTACATCCTGGCACTGGAAATTATCATTTGACTAATTAATGTTGGGACTTGAGACCAACTCCGTTCGGCAGTAAGTACAACCATTGGCTTTATCGTACGACAGTGAGTACAATTTTTTGACACTTATCACACTTACTGATTGCGGAGACTTGATGATACCTGTTCCATTGAGGATATTGGTTATACTATTATATTGTGGCATGGAACGGCATGACTTGCTGAGTATGGCTTGATGATATTATTGATATGAGGCACTAAATGCCAGACTGTGAGACCCTTGATGCTCTGTGATGTGGGTGTGAGATTCTGTTGCTTTTCAGAGACTCGAGGTGAGCTTGGTGTTCGGCTCTTCTTGCTTTTCTCCAGTATCAATTTTGATCTCCCTGTATTTTTGGAGATACATTTATATTAAACATTTGATTCCTTCTGTTATACTTAGAGGTTTTTTTTACACTAATACCGGGTTTTTAGGGAATTGCTGATTCTTTTTATTTATGCTTCATTCATATATTGTTTATTATACTTGTACTTTTTGCTTTTGATATAGTAGTCTCCGCTTCAATTTTGGACTACAGAGTTGGTTCTCCTACTGGTGGTATAGTAGGTGTTATCATGATCCGAGAAATCGGGTTGTGACATATTAGTATTACAGAACTCTTCCTAGAAGGTGATAACGTAACTTAGTGGAAACAGAACCTTTCCTAGAAGGTGGCTACATAAATTATGTTCTGTACTAATAGTTGTAAGTTGTAACTTGTAATAAAATTTTTAATATTTGAATAAAATTCATATTATTATCATTTGTTTAATTTTTTATACTGTTTGAATTATATTTTTAACATTTAAATTATGAATTGAAATTAGAAAAAAAAATATATATATATAAATTTAAATTTTCAAACTTTAAAACTTTTCTTATTTTTTTTTTAAAAGAAATAAGAAAGTTTACAACTTTTTATATCTAAATAATAAGTTTATATCTTATAAAAAAATAACTTACAAATGGAAAAATTCTTTGGTAACTTACAAAAAAAACAAAGTTGTTTTAGTAAAAAACAAAGTTTATAACTTAGAAAAATAAGTTATATATTAGCAAATAACTTACAATTAGTAAAATTGCTTACAAAAAAATAAATTTGAGAAATAAAAAGTTATAAACTTTTTATATAAACTTATAAAGTTATAAACTTACAAATATAAAGTTTTTTTCTATAAAATTTAGATATAAAAAGTTTTATAGAAACTTACAAATAAAGTAATAAACTTATAAACTCACAAATAAAGTTATAGCTTTATAGAATTTATCTTTTCTAAATAAAATTTATAACTTTGTAAGTTTCTAAAGTTTAGATTCTTAAAAATAATAAAGTTTAGATATAAAAAGCTAAAAAATTTAGATAATCTTATTAAACTTATTGAATCGAAAAACATAAAAATATAAAAAGTATTTTTAAAGAAAATTATAAACTATACTTACAAGTTAAAAAATTATTAATTGAAACAAAATGTAAATTATTCGTACAATAATTATATAATAAAATATTAAATAAATTAATTTTTTTTTAAAAAAAATCATCTGGTCCCGTCTCATCCGATCCCAGTACACAACGGGATGGTACGGGACTAGGGTTCCGTCCTCATCGTCTTGGCCCAATATCGACAATGCCCAGTCTTAGTTTATACAATGAATTAGCAGTGTTTCACTTAATGCCACTACTTAATTGCCACTAAAAGTTCTTTTGTTCTAGCGTATCATAATCTTGAAATGTCATGATCATAATTAAAAAAAAAAAAGAAAATATCACAATCCAATTTCTCAGGTCATTATAGAACCAACCACACTTATCTGTAGGAAACCAAATCCCATAGCCCAAAGCCACAAGTAATGGACTAAAACTTGAAATAAGAGAATCAACAAACGAAAGTCGACAATGCAAAAGAAACCAAAATGAGAGAAATAGACACACACATATCAGTCCATATAAGAGCTAATATAATAATAGAGTAAAAAAAGTATAAAAGTAATATTTATAAAGTTGTCTACGAAAATATAAGTAGTGACAAGTCCAAAATAGAGGGAATGGATCAACCTTGGTTATCAAAAGCTCATCCTGAATCTCCGAATATTTAAAGCTCTACACGAGGCAACATTAACCGAAATGACTTGCACTAGGATCTGCCTCAAAAATATAAAAAAATATGTAGCATGAGTACCATCAACCATGAGTATCCAGTAAAATCCTAGGTCGATTGGGCACATTAGATATAAGTACCATAAAATGCGAGTCTGATCTGGAGTAAGTCATAGAAAGCAGAAAACAGTAATAACAAGCTATGCTAGCTTACAGAGAATAGTAAAGAAACCAATTCATGGAGTCCAAGTCTCAGATCTTGATCCTTGCAATAACAACATGGAGAGTAACCATGTATAAAAGGAAATTTACGGATAACCTCAACTAATCGAGTAAGAAAGGAGATATTAAAAGAAGACAAGTGAACTAAAGGAATACACAAGGTAAGGATGATTTAACTAGAAACTACAAGTAACTTACTAAGGAAGAATAAGTAAGAAAATAATGTAACTTCGAACTCACTGAGTCCCCATAGGCCCAGAAGGTACAAACAAGATTAAAAAAACCAAATTGGCCTACATAAGCACGGGGGATACAAATAGGGTAGAACTAATCATGAATGAAAAATGAGATGAAGTGTGTCTAGTGGTATCATATACTCCTGTTCTGACATTCAAGGCCTACGAAGGTAAGATCCATGGGGAACTAGAACCGTATACCTGTCCTCCACCATACACTCCTCCTCGAGCCTACGCCTGTAACCTAAATTGTCATGACCCATGAAGGACTCGGGCTGCATACCATCAAACTAATGTTTCTAAACATGGTGCCCAAACTAAAATTGGGACAAAAATAATATAATATTTGTATAACGTGACTGGATTCAAATCGAGCTAAAAATTAGTAAAAATGCCAATATTAGGTGTTCGGACTCAAATCGAGTCTAAAACATGAAATACCAATCATAGATATATAGATTCAAACCATGCTTAAATTAAATCATACGACCTCTTTTTAAATTGAAATCCAGTAAAAGGATCTGAAATCTCATTTCTGTCTCTTCTAATTAAATAACCAATAAAAATGGGTCTAAAAGGCATGATAAGTCTAGAAGTTGTGTAATAAAGAATGATATGTCATTGCCTCATAATTGCACAACCAAAAGATCATATCAAACAAGAAACCCTATACAAGTCCAAGAAAAAAATCCCCATCACGCCATGATCACTACCGACCCTAGATTCCCTGATAGAAATATTATCAGCCAGCTACTACCTATATCTAGACTAAGGCTAAAGGAACAGAACTTAAGGCTACGAAATACCCAAGGCTAAGGCAATAATAGCAACTAGAGATACCAAAAGTCATGCCGGTAAACGGCTCTAAGGCTACTAAATCAAGTATAGAAACAGGAAATAAGGCACCAAATTATAGAAGGAGATAACATTCACCTAGAATACTCGCCTAAATGCTAGAAAATTACAAAACATACACCATATATAAGTCAAATCTACAATATAGTATGTCGTAACTTACCTGGAGTGTCACAATATGATTTTTCAGATCATGATGACACCTACTATCCTACTAGTAGGAGAACCAACCCTGTAGCCCAAAGCCGAAGTAGAGGGAAACTACTGCAAATACGCTAAGCACTAGTAAAGTAAAGCAATGACTACTAAGAAGAGATGAAATAAGAAATACAACATAGTATTACACAGTCAATAAATCCCTCCCAAGACCTAGTATCAGTGTAAGCATGAGCTACTAAAAGTACAGAATACAGCTATATAAAAGTACAAAAGACGCATCTGTCTTAGGAATGCAAAGAGACCAAAAGATAAACAGAAGGGATGTAGGTAGCTCTGGATGCAAGGAGCTCTTTCTGTACCTCTGAAGTCAGGTAGCTGGCGCGATTGACGACTTCAACAGAGATAGCCCACACCTAAGCCCGCATACAGGGAGATGCAGAAGTGTAGCATGACTACAAGCTACCGAGGAAACCCGTACCCAGGAGGCTTCGAGGGCCCACTAGGCGCATAACAAACATAAAAGTAGAAAATAATAGGAATAGGTCACAGACACAAACTGAACAACACGGGAGCTAGCTAATTAGATAAGGAGCAAGAAAGAAGATAGAGCATGGCATCTCTAGCTAAGACATAGAATAGGATTATAGGTAAGAAGGAAAGAACATACCCGGGGTCCTTACAGTAATACAATAATAATAACAGTAAAAGCAGACAACAGATATGGAAGTTGATAAAGAGGACATGGACATTATACCGGTAACCTCAATATATAAGAAAGAAAGGAACACACCAATAGCACTACGCACAAGTATCCCACATAGCAAGAAAGGTCCATAATCAAATACTAAAACTAGCTGCAGTAATAATAGTAATATATGAAGTAAATTAACACTGGCAAATCCCCAGAAGAATGACAGCGTACATAGAAAACATGCTCGCCCCTAGGCATTCACATACTACTAGGGGCATACTAAAGTATATAAGTGCAGAAAGTAAATACACACAATAAGGTTACAGTTCCTGTGTGTGCTCCTCCTCCGGTATCGGTAGGCCCAACAGGTAGGACCCATGGAATGGATAACCCTAGATTTTACCCGTATATCCCTTCTCCAACATATACCCTCCTCCAGTAGCCGTAGATACTAGGCAGGGTCCATAGAGGTATGCCACCACACATAATCTCTTACGCCACAGTAATCTCATATCCCAAATCACAGAGTCCTAGAGAGTCTCATAATTAGGTAAATAATACCTCAGGACAACAATATCGTCGTGCTATAATCTCGGCAACTCAAGGCATACACGCCTCAATATAGTAGTATCACCAAGGTCCTTAAAATAACTATATCATTATGGTCTCCAAATCAATAGGCGTGATAAGCATAGAAAAGCTGTACTCACTGCCATACAATGACAAGATGAAGTGTCAGTGGATGTACTCACCGCGGAATGAAATCATACTCAAGTCCCAGAATAAGTAGTCAAATAATAAAACCTAATGCCAGGGTGTGAAGCCTTAAAAAGGGTAGTACCGGGTGCTTGACACACCACCGAGTCTAAAATGGTTAAAAGATCCATTAACTTATATTATTATTAGAAAGTTTTATGTTATTACATTTTATATCATTATTTATTATTATTATTATTATTATTATTATTATTATTATATCAAGTAACCAACTTTACAGCTCGATAGTCAACGGGTGATACTATCCCCAATCCCAAAAACACTATTAGAACGGAGC